>CAAKHB010001917.1:35604-102922 GCA_901007665.1 Aeoliscus strigatus | reverse complement strand
TTTTTCCCCACGCCCCCCCCCCCCCCAATGTTTCTTTCTCCTCCGTGTTTATGTAGATACTTGTGTATTTAAACAGGGAACCTGAGCTGGCTGAGGGAATGTGTGGAGAACAAAGTGGGAATCAACGGCTTGGATAAGGCTGGAAACACCGCCCTCTACTGGGGATGTCATGGAGGACACAAAGGTAACAAACAGGGCTGTGTGTAACTGTACTATTTATTGTATTTATATACACGGCTGCTCCTCCTTCCTACACTACTGTAATCTGCATGTCATTGTTATGGAAAATGGGAATAGTGTCAAAGTCCTTTGTTAAGATTTGTTTTTAACATACCGATATATGAAGTTATTTAATAACTAAACAAAGAAGAACTAAGAACTAACTGTCAAACTACAACAGCAGATCTGTTTAAAAATTCCTATCTGTTTAAACTTCAGAGCTGGTGGCGGTGGATGGTCTCTGAATGTCTATCTAGTTTCACACACACACACACACACACACACACACAGGAAGTCATTTGTTCTCTTTGTTTTTTGGTTCCTGCGTTGCTGTCGTTATGTGTCCAAATGTCGGTAGGACTTAGTCACTGCACGTTGTTTCCTTTCACCAGACGTGGTGGAGCTGCTGCTCAGCCAACCCAACGTTGAACTCAACCAGCAGGTGAGAAGAGTTCGGTCAGCTCGGTCAGACATGAACATAGAGACCGGTGAAGTTCAGATTTGTGGTTCTTGGTCCCAAAGTAATGACCACGTTTTTACAACTTAGTTAAATATACAGACATATTGTTGAGTTAATCTATCATTTAGAATAAATAATCTGTATTGTATTTTATATAATACATACCGCTATTCTGTAGGTTTGGTGACTGGTCCGGGGCGTACCTTGTCGTCCACCTGTTGTCAGCTGGGATCAGCTCCAGCACACCCACGACCCGTAATCGGAATAAGTGGAAGAAGATGAATGACTGTACATTCTGTAGCATACATACTATAGACTGTATGTAACAGTAACCCACCCCGCAGTCAGTCGGTCCTGTTGGGTATCAGGGGCTGAAATCAAATCTACATCCAAATTATTAGGGACGCATGAACTGTCAAACTGCGGGTCTGATACATCTGTTTATATAACAACAATATCACAGCCTCCCACTACAGCTACCATTTCATACTCTACTACACTCATTCATATGGAGGCTGTTTTTTTCCCCCAGAGATATGTGTGTATATAGATATATATAATTGTGTTTTCAGAACAAACTTGGGGACACACCACTGCATGCTGCTGCCTGGAAAGGTTACTCTGACATTGTGGAGATGTTGTTGAACAAGAGTGAGTGAATCTCTCTTTGTTTACAATTGAATTAGATATCATACTGGAACAGGAGAAATGTTTTTCAGGAGTGAACATTTCTCCTTTTTTTTTTTTTTTCCCCTCCCCCTTTCGTCGTTTGTCATTATTCCTGAGTGTGACTGTGTACGTTTCAGATGCCAGGACAGACGTCCGGAACAACGAGAACAAGCTGGCTCTGGAGATGGCTACCAATGCACAGTGTGCTTCGCTTCTGAAGAGGAAGCAGGGGAGCAGTGAGTTAGGCTGCCAGCAGGGAGCAGCCTGCAGAAACACAACTAAACACAACACAAAGTCATATTTTATTTCGTGCTTGTCAGTCTACGTAGTAAACAACACTGAGGATGACTCCATCTTTGAGCCTAGAAGGACGCACAATGAAAACCAGTGCAGTCTGGCATTGATGGTTTTCTGTGTCCGTCTGTCTAATTTCAAGTTATGCGTCTCAACAAACTCCGTTTGTCATGTCGACCTTGAAGCACTTACAACATAACTGAACTCTGCTCAAGGACAGAGCCAAACATGTTTGGAATATTTTGGTTTCCTTTCTGTCTGAGAAATGATCCTAAATGTGGCATTTGTAACACATGGCTGCTTTCAAGTGGCTACATCCTCTGTAGGAACTGTCACTTGTCCTCATCATCAGTCATGTTCGATGTTCCTTGATTAAACATGTCACTTTAACAGACTGTTCAGTATGAAAATAAGTATGTACTACACGTAAAAAAAAAACTTTTTTTTCCTCTACAGCCATCACCCGAGCACACAGCAACGCTGAAGAGTACTTGGACGACGAGGACTCAGACTGAGGCGTCCCTGAAAAAAACACCATCACCGTTTTGTTTCTTCTTGGCAACGTTGACAAGTTTTATCACAGACTCAGTATGAATTGGTGGCTGTGATAACTTCCTGTCAGCTGTGGGATTTGTACAAACACCTGTTTTACATCTGTGTCAAAGCATCATGAATTTCAAAGCCTTGGATGAATGTGACTACCTGATTTTACCAAATGTTTCCACAAACAAGAAGTTAGTCTTGGTATGTCCGTTTTGCGCCGTCACATGATGGACTGAATGCGTGTTTGGTGGTTTGTGGAAAAAAAAGGGGACCATAGTGCTGACAGACACATTCCACAAATACAGATTGTTTCATCCATTTACACTGTGCCAGAGCAGCTTTAACGTTCGGTGTATCATTGGGTTCTGTGTAAGCTGCATTAAACAGAACGAATGCACCGAGAGGGCGTGAGAAACACATTTCCTTAAGTCTTAATCATCTCTGCTTTCTGGGAGTTCTACCTTGTTACGCAACATTGTTTGACTGTGATGTTTCCCTGTTCACCAGGGAATGAGAGCTTGTGTCATTTTTCACTACCCATCTTCTATCCAGTTTCTTCATCTAACCTTCACATGGAGGCAAGACTTTAATAGTCTCTAATCCTCTGAACTTTTGGTGGTTTGATTTCCATCCTGGGAGCAACTTGTCATTTTAATGCTGCTTTTTGACAAATGACTTGTAAAAAGTGCCTTAAATGTGTATACCAGTAGCTGCGTCTTTGGAAGCTACATTTTTCCATCTGAGGGTAATGACTTTCCTTTTCACAATATTATGCTGTAGACTTGCCTGCTTGTTCCTAATCTGCAATAAAACAACTGTTTTAAAGCTTAAAATGAAAAACATACACACCATATAACAGACCAGTTGCCAAACAGAAGAATGTTAAGGCCTAATTAATCATGTTCACAATCTGTAAACCTCTATGTGCACTTTGTGTATATGATGGCTCAATAAGAATAAAAATGCATTTTCACAAATTTTCTGAAAATAAGATTTTTTTATTGATCAAATTCAGATGAATCAAAATGGTCTTAAGATGAAATGCTGACAAGTTTCCAGTATTTTTATACTAGTATATTGCTTCAACTCACTGGGAAATGAAAGTATCAAAATTTAAATACACTTACAAAGTGCTCAAAAGTCAAAAGATTTTCTTTATTACAAAGTCAGCATGGTGATGACATTCCAAAGGCAGAGAAGGCAAAGAATGTAGACAAAAATACAGCGAGACCTTTGTGAAAGATTCAGGTACATGCTACATACCAGCTGAACCAACAAAGGGAAAACAACAGAAGGATCTTGAAGTTTCTCCCCGACTCCTGAACAGTTTCGGAGACTATCGTCATGAAGATATTTACCTCGGCTTATCAGCACAAAAGGATACCAAAAAAATTCACTGCCCTCCAGCAATATTGCTCCCTCTCTCTACATCTTTTGTCTGTGACAAAGAGACTTAAGGAAGCAGCTGTGATTAATTGACAGGCCTGCAAATATACGAGTAAACCTCCGGCTGTTTTCTGCATACTGCAGCACACCCACACACACACCCACACATAAATTACTTATATGTCACACATCAAATTGAAAGAGCAACAAGGTTTTTCTTGAAGTGAGAAGCTCTACTGATTCTGCAGCGTTTGATGTGGAGCTCCAAAATACAATCTCCAATGGTAGATAAAAACAGAACACACACACACACACACACAAAAAACTACATCTGCTACTCCTGCTGGTATTGGGCCATCTTGACTCCAGGTAAACCATTTCCTGAAACGTCCCATAAACTGTTCCCAAATGTTTCTCTTTCTTTAGAAGTGCACCTGCACAAATCATGAATGTCATAAAAATGCCGTTCAAGATCACTGGGTTCGGTCTGATTCACTGCTGAGTCAGCAGTTTCAGCCACACACACATCAATGACCATTTACACAAGAGAATCTGAGGTTTTTGTTCCCGAATATCCTTGAATGACCACACTTTCCAAACTAAGACACCCAAATGTGGAATTAAAACAAATGCTTTGCACAGCTAAAGGGACAAATTTTAACCAGAACTCAAGAGACTGTGTTTCCATTTTATCGTACAGTTCATTTATACTCAGAACAACAGCTTAACAAGGCATTAAAACGCTGGGTTTTCTTTTAGTTTCATGTTAGTACTGATGGCCATTTTTAGACAAATACTAAGAGAGAAAATATTTAAAAAACAGGTATAAAAAAGGAAGGCTTTTACTTGTTTCACGTCAATGTGAAAAACCAGCTGAATATCACCACTGGTTGACATCTACAAAAGTGAACTTCTCATGTGCAAAAAAAAAGAAAGATTTACGTAGAATTCTCTTACATATAAGCTTCAACTGAGAAAATGTCAAAATTTACAATGGACAGCTGAATATTCTGAACATAGGTAACTTTACATTTAGGTAGAAAACATGGAAATGTGTGTACAGGAATTATTCCATATAAAGCTAAGACTTCCTCTTAATAATGGTATTTTTTAAATAAATAAAACACAGGAGTTAGAAATCATCAAGCACGGAACTTTCTAAACAAATATACAATTCAAACACCTGAACATCACCATCTTCTTTCAGACCCTCTCCAGGAAATATGTCCACGATGACTAAAAAAAAAAAAAAACTGTGCCGAAGAAATGTGTCTGTTTAATGACAGATACATGAAGATGAAGGGAAGGATCAGAAACGGTTGGTATTTAGACCACTTTGATTCAGTCACTGAAACCAGAGCAGCTGCTACTTCACTCTACCATGTACTGTACACGCTTTAATACTTGACTTTTTGTCCTATTTCAGTTTGAGCAGAATGTGCAATAATGAAAACATCAAATCAAGTTCCTTCACATTGGTCTGAAATAACGAATACATTTCAGTGTTTCCAGCATCTGGCCTGTGGAATCTGGCCTGGAACTGGTGCCGATCAGGTTTGGGGACGCTTTGGTTCGACATCCACAATTCATTCACTGTTCCAAAGTTTGAAGACTTTCGTTGCTTTCTGCTTGTCCAATTCCCACTCACTGTCAAACACCATGAAGTGCTTCAGTTTACGATATCTGAGAGTCTCCCAGAACTGATCGAATCAGCTCACAGAATTCCACAAGCAAGTGAACTGATTTACACTGAATGAAAATTCAGGTGGCACAAGGTCAAGACAAAAAAACTTCTTCCTTTAAAAGTAAGTGACTAAACATCCACATTTTCCCGCAACTCAAAAATGAAAATCGGACCTGTGAGATGGTAAATCTGAGAGGAGTTTGTGAAACCGGCATGAAGAGTTAAGAACTGGAGAAGGGGGGCTTAAACAGAAGTCAGCCTGTGATCTAGATAGGAAGATCAAGACACAGTTCAACAGGTTAAAGTACCACTTCTTTTGTTACATGAATGAATGAATGAATGAATTCCAGAGAGAAACCCCGTCAGTGTTCATGTCTGCGGAGATCTCCTGTGTGTTTAGTGTCATTTTAACAAGAGTTGTGACAACATGAACCCGGGGCTCCACATTTCTTTGTCTTAGCTTCTACTCTTCCATGAAAAAGGTCAAGTTCACGTTACACAAGAAGATTAAATTAAAAAAAAAAGGGAAGAATATTGGAACTTTGTTTAAATAAATACAATTCTTACACTGGTTAAAAGAATAGAATAAAATGAAATAGTGATAAAACAATACATCTTGGACGAGCAGCTAATAAAAAATTCCCTCCCAGAAAATAACTCCAGTCACAGATTTGTCTCATTTGTTACTTTCCTTTTTTTTGCATAAATGAAAATATAGGGTTTTTCCATGTTCTCTCAAAGTGTCCATTTGAAATATATCTACAGCTGTACAACAGGTGGGCTCATGAAAAAAGGAAACTAGCGCATCATCTTACATAAAAAAGGCTCTTTACAGATGTGAGATAAAAATCTGAATACAGACTAAAAAAATGAAGCTAGAAAGCCAGGGTTTGCTCATGAGACTCTTGCAGATTTGTTCTCTCTTCAATGGCCTGTTTCACTATCTCAGCCAACTTCAAGCGGTCGACTTTGTCAGAGAAGGCTCTTCCTGCAACACAGACGCCGGTGGTCAAGGAGGGTACAGATACTTACATCAACAACCTGGAAGGAAGCAAAACTGTTACGCCAGTGAATCACTTGCTTGTTTTAGCCAAAGAGAAATGAAGAACTATAGATGCACCGATTTATCTGCTGAATGATGCTATTTGTCAGTAAATAAGTAGAGTTCGCCGATGGCCTTGGCTAGTGTGGCAGACATGGAGTCACATGAAAAGATCACAGCCGGTCACTAACCATCCCAGCTGAGCCCCTGCAGGCCGTCTCTCAGCAGTTTACAGTCCTTGTTGAACCTCCAGGCTTCATACATCACCGTGTTGAGCTTCTCATCCTCATTCTCTCCTGTGTAAACAAAAGTAGGAACATCAGTGATGCATGTGTAAGAGCCCCTGGGGGGGTCTACTGACAGCAGCGCTGTAAATTGTTAAAACTGTTCAACTGACAGCCGATGATATTCCTGTGTACACGGGCATTTCTTCACATATTCCTCGTTCATTTCATACCCCCTTATCAAGCCAACGTGACTCTAACTTCCCTGCTCTATTGCAGCCTCTGTTTTGCGACATAGACAGTAGGTGTATTCGTAGTTTCTTTATACTTCAGAACTTGAGATTACATTTACTCACCGGCTTGTGGTAGTATACACTGTGCAATGACATCTCGTAGTTTTTCCAGTGCTACGTTCGAGTCCTCGTCTCCGTTCTCTGGGTCGTGAATGAATAATCCATCACTGGGCCTGGGGCTGGATCACAGGTGCAAAAACACTTTTTAGATGTTTTTGTACATTCTTTTGAAACAATTTCTAAACACGACAAAACCAGAGGAACCAGAGTCCCTTTAGAGAGCGAATCCATCTATCAACCACAATCATTTGTGAATCTGTGAACATTTCTGTCACTTTCTTAAAGGAAACACAGAGCTAAAACGTAAATTCTTTTAAGGCAATTATACCCGAGAAGTTTCCGCTTCCTGAGGATTGGGTTGTTGACAGAGTTCAGAGGCTTCAGACTGACATTCAGGTCCTGAATCCTCATGTTGGCCAACTGCTCTGCATGGGCCTGCTGGATACCTGCAACTACAGCCTGGAACAGAAGAGAGAAGGGGGGTGTTTGTATGTGTGGGGGGGGTTCAAATATGGAAATACTACATTTCAGTTCATTCTACTAGACAATGGCGACTCCACACACACCTTGTCCATCATCATCTGTGCTGAAGGCAGCACGTTGTCAAGAGCCTCAGTGCAGTTGAGCCAAGGGTGAGACAAGACGCCCTCGATAGTCAGCCTCTCCTCTGGCTTCACCTTCAGCAGCCTGCAGGAGGCAGACGAGCAGCAACAGAGAATAGATCAGTACGATGTGAGGAAAAACAGTTCAAATTGATTTTCCTTCAAATGGTCTGATCGAGTCATAAAATTAACTAATCTAGCTTTTGGATCTCGTTTAAAAAACAAACAAACAAAAAAACCCAATAATTATTTCAGTGTTTCCCCTCTACATAGAGTCAGCACATGCATTTCAGGCACATGTTGCCATGGTAACCACTTTATGTGTTCATGTTCACCGACTGAGGGAAACAATTACAGCCACAGTACTGCAACCCTACTGACGTTGTTAGCTAAGGGACTGGAGTTGCATAAGATAACATGCTGGGTTTAAGACAGGCGAAGCCTCTTGATGACAAAAGCAAACTCCATGCAGCTCAAGACAAGCTGCCGAGGGTGTGTGGGGGGGAACTATGAGAGGCAGCATTTGAACTCGTCACTCCTCAGGCTGGTTATGTCTGCTCCAACACTGAGAAGAACGCTTGGCGGCTTGTGAGGGCGACAGGAAAGGACAGAACACCGGTAAAACACTGACGGTGGGGGAAGAAATGGATCACAGGTGCTCGCGCTGGTCCCCCACCATATGCTGCACACTCACAGAAGTAAAGCTGCGTGTCATAGTCAGTGGATAAAATTCACAGAAGCTGTCCATTTCATGACTTTATACACTATTGAATTCATGTAATAAATGTTTTACAGTGTACATTTGGTTGGAGCAGAACAAGTTTGGAGCATGGCAATGAGAAGTCTATCCACAACAAGAGACCAAATGAAAACACTTACCTGCGTACAATGTCCTTTGCCATTTCAGAGATCTGACTCCACTCATCTTCCGGAAAGTCAAAGCTGCCCATCATTATCTTCTTCCTCATGTCCTTTGGGATGGTGCGACTGTGGTGTTTAGAGTAGAATGGGGGATAGCCGCACAACATGACGTAGATGATCACACCGAGAGACCACAAGTCACAGCTCTGGAGGAAAGCAGAGGAAAGGAAAGTAGGGGTTTTCCCAAAGGTACTTTAGGAGGAGGAACACAACCTACTGCTCCAGCTCTCACCTTGTTGTAGGTATAAGGAGTGGGTGAGGTAGGTATTATTCCAGACTTTTCTTTCTGGTGTCTTCTTTGAGCCTCAAGAACCTGAACAGAGACAATGGGGTTAAGACTCAGTCCATCAGTCACCGCTTTAAAATCCTCCTGAGCCACTGACAACGCAAACGTGTTTTACTTTTACCTGAGGCGCTACATAATAGGGAGTGAACTGAGGGGTCATCAAATCTCCTTGATCAATTTTGGCAAAACCAAAGTCACACAGCTTCACAGGAGCATCCTTGGGAAGAGAGTGACAGAGATGAGTCAGTGTCTCCAAGCACTGACCAAAGCAAATAAAACATACACTGCTCTGGCAAAAAAGAGTTTTGTTGTGTGTGTGTGTGTGTGTATGTGTGTACTGGGTGATTCGTGGTGCATTCTGATAAACTCCTGTTGTGTTCACATACTGCTGAGACGGGTATGTTCTATACAGGACTAAAATGCAGTATTTGATTCTCTTTAAAAAGGCATCTTATTACCAGAGAGTTATCCTTGAAGAGCAGGTTTTCTGGCTTCAGGTCACGATGTGCAATATTTAGAGAGTGACAGTGTTCCAAGGCTTGACTGATCTATAAGGGAGGAGACACCCGAATGAGACAGGGCTGTGTTTGTGCATCAAAGTAACAACCCTGAAACCAGCTGCTGGGTGTGTTGATAAAACACACTTCCCCACTTATCAGCGAACAAACCTATGAGGACACACAAGTCTAAAGTTTGGAGATACTTCAGATTTGTTAAGAAAGAAGATGGAAAAGTTGACAGGACATCAGTGATTCACCGTGCTGCTGTAAGTCAGGGTGAATCAACAGGTAGGTGGGTGTTAAACGGGTTTAAGGATGTTCACAGGCCCCAGCGTCGTGCCTTGCAACCGTTTACCTCACACCTACCTCTTGATTAACCCGCGTGTATTATGTAACAGCACAACGAACATGGCAACTCATATGGAAAGGGACACGGAATGGATAGAGAATGAGATTACAAACAAATGGAATAGATATCGTGTTCACTAGGAATAAAGCAGCATCTTATTTTTAAGTTGGATTTATCGGTTTGATTCATAGAAAACCACAGATCAAATTCATCCTTCACAGAGGAAGAGAACTGAATTGCATTGTATGAATTCAACTCGTTGTCAAATCATTAATGAATCGCATCACATCGTGAACAGGGTGAATCTCATTGCATTGTATCGGCTGGAGGCTTCACTGTATCGTATCGCTGACAGAATATGGAGATGCGGATCGAATCAGCCTTAGTGGTGGGGATTCACACCCCTATTGACACGTTACTAGCCGCAGGAGGGAAAGAAATCTACAGACAAATTTGGCACAACAAAGTGAGGACAAGGAAAAGAAACCATCGATGGACCAAGACTCACTTATTTCAAGGTACATTGTGTGTCGAGACCATATCTAATGAATGCTTCTAATGTACTGACTTACACAACTTTACAGACTGTTTAGAACATATTCACATAAATACCCCATCACACTGACTTTCATTTGAAAATAATCATTGAGATACTCTCCCAATCCTCATCCTTGAGCCTTCCTGATGTGTCTTTTCTTCACCAACCTGCTTCGTGACCTGGCTGGCCATCTTTTCTGTAAAGTGCCTGTGCTGACTGATTCTGTGGAACAGCTCTCCACCCTCCATCATCTCCATGACGATTAGGAGCCTCGCTCTGGGGAAAGGGGAGTGGGGGGGCGCCGTGAATAGTCAGAGGAAACGTTGACAGACAGACATAAGTGTGGAAGTTTACACAAAAGTCCTTCGGGCACAGAAGTCTTTACCTCGGGCTGGACTCATGTGGGAACTGGACACTGTTGGCGTAAACCTCTAAGATTTGCACGATGTTTGGGTGGTTGGCACACATCATGTGGAGTCGCACCTGCATGGTGGAGAAAGGATCAGTGTGTGTTCATGTCAGATGGCCAGTTATTTGACTCCCGACCAACTAACAGCCAGCTGCAATGATGAATATCAGGAAACTGAAAGGTTTGTGGTGCCTGGAGGCCATTGTAAACAAAAAATCCCTCTTCTAACCCTCTTCTGCATTGACATGAAGACAATTTTGCCTTTACACAATCAAATCAATATTTTTTTTCCTATCTACTTTCACAGCAGACGGCTGCTAATGACACCTACATGCCAGCAAACACCACAGGAAGACAAATCAGGCCATTCAAACGAGCAGAGCAAGATTGAGATTGGGATCAGATCCAAGCATATGTAGGCTGTCATAGACAACAGACAACAAGCACTGATCAAAACCACAAGAGTGTTCTCTGTGTAACCTCATTCCTGGCCTTGGGGCGATCAATGAGGATCTTCAGGGCCAGACGTTCCTGAGAGGACTTCTTCACACATACTCTAGACAAGAGGGACACAAGCGGAAAGCATCTCACAATACATACGGGTGAAACCCATCTATGTCGCCAATGTCAGATAACAAACTGGAAGGTAACTGGTGATTGTCACAGGCTCAGGTGTTTGTTTTTAGTCATCTGCTTGTCACTGATGTTTGCATATTGGTTTGATTAAAAAACACAATCAAGTCAATTCTTTCAGTGGCTTGAATTTTCTTTCCACTACAGCTTGCTGGGTTTTGTTGTCACAAAATCCCCCTTTGCCTTCCATTAATTAACACGACCGTTAAAATTTACCATGTTCTCATTGCAACAGTATCATTCATGTTAGTAATCAGCAATCAATCATATTGTGAAATTAAGACATACAATCAGTTCCATTTCTAGGGGTTTATACTATGTGTGTCAATGTTTGAGCGTGTATTTTTTTTATCTAGATGCTTTTCATATAATTTGGGTGGTGTTTGCAGTGAAATTAAATTTGACCTAAACTGCAAACACACAGGAATGAAACCTGGTTTATTTTGTCAACATGACTTTGTTTTGGGAAAAACTGAATCCAGGCATCTCTTGCACATTTTGTTCTCACATTGTTTGCATATTTGAATGAATATTTGCTTTTCTTTAAACTGTTAAAACCGTGCGCAGAATTGCAACATGGAATTTGGCTCATACATCTCTGGAAAACCCATGACTTCAACTGATCCTCCTCTAAGCAACAAGGACCACATACTCCCTTTAAACTCCAACCACTGACCCTTGAACTCAGATTACACTTATTAAAGCATTACTGCATGAAAACAACACTCTGCTTTGGCCAAAGTTCACCTACCTACCTAATTAATCACAGCGTTAGACATATGGGGCCTGGCTAATTACATGAATTTGTTATGACACAGAGGTGTGAGTCAGTTGAAAAGAAAGATGCTGCAGTTCTGTTCATGAATCATACTGAAACACAAGGCATAAGATGGAGTGAGTAAGGGGTACCCAAAAATAGAGTGCAGTATGAATCATAAACATTTACCGGTAGATGAAGGGAGGACAAATGATTTAAGAGGCTCAAGGCCAGAACTACAGACATCACCGAATAACTGATAGTTCTTTTCTGATCCTTCCTGCCTGACTCCCTGACCATATGTAAGTTTATGACCACGTTTAATGTAGAACAGCTTGTATCAAGTTAGAATCAGCAGGGCATTAAAACTTCCAGAGCACATAGGTTACTTTTTAAATCTGGGCAATGCTGTGTGATACTGTAAGCTTTTATTCAATGATATTTTAGTCTTCCTTTATGGAATGTTACACTTTGATAGATCTAATAACAGGTTCCTTTTCGCACTAAAACACAATCAGTATTTACAGCTTCTGTGAGGAGGGTTAGTTCTTTTGCAGATTTATCAACACCATCCTTTTTATATTAGGAGAAAATCTGACTTTGGTGAGGTGGTAGAAGGCCCATTTCATACGTCCGATGCTCTCTCAAGAAACATTAAAAACAAGCAGGGATACAATAAATGAACTGGACAAAATACAGAATCAATCAATGTACATATTCTAGAGCAACCCTTGTCCTCGGGGACCCCTTGCCCTGCATGTTTTAGATCTCACCCTGCTCCTACATACCTGATTCAAATCAGCTGGTTATCAGGCTTGTGCACAACTCCACAAATACTGTTGATTCAATCAAGTGTGTAGAAGCAAGGTTAGATCTAAAACATGCTGGGCATGCAGTCCCCTGAGGACCAGGGTTGAAGACCCTACCTCTCTTCCTGATGTAATTGTTAAGTTCAGACTTGTAACTGTTCATTTTCAACATGAATGGGTCACAGCACAGGCATCATCATATAACTAAGAAGGAACTAAAAAAACATGGCAACTTATGTGGCACATGGAGACCCTCCCACACCCACACTCACCTAACAGGTCCACTGATACCAGCTCCCAGTTTCTGGGTCCAGTTTATGTTGTACTCATCTAGTATGGATGTCTCCTGTTTGGGCGGGGGGGACAAAACAAAAAAAATATTCTTGTGTTTATGAATACTCTGGGTTTGAGATTGATGATCTGATGCCAGGACCTCAACTTTTATGGACAATTCATGTCTGATGATCTCTGACATGTTGAATCACCACTTATTTTGACTATAAGGGTTTTTCATGCCAGCTAAGAAAAGGTATATTACGTCCAGCACAAGGTCAGCTGCAAACCTTGTAATCTTTCCTCATAAAAATGTCCCCACTGACCAATCCAGTTCCCCCCAGTCAACCATCATAGAGCACATTCTGACACAGTTGTAAAAGCAGCAGTGGTCCACTTGAGATCCTATTTTACTGCTGACTTAAATGCCAGCCCAGTGACCGGGTGTATAGAGCAGAAAGAAAGGAGTAGGGGATTAGGGCAATGTTAACCAGTTGGAAAATGAACAATGTCTGATAACGCTAAATAATTCTAACTTGTTGTGCATAATATTTAAAAAGCACAACATGACCAAAGATTTAAAGTGTTACATTGTTATATGCAGAAATTGCATGAATACATGCAACAGTAACACGTTGATTTCCTATTGCAAGTAATCATCAATAGTTCCATTGGACTATGATAAACCCCATTTATGGAGAGCAAGACAAATAAAGCAATTTCTCACTGCAACCAAAAGCAATATTTCTTTGCTGTTACATTTCCCCATCCTTCAGCTCAGTACTACATTATAAACATGCACAAAAAGTCATATTAATGCATTCAAATTACCTTGATGAAATTGTCTGCGCTGTCTTCCGACATGATGATCCCCTCTGGACAGCTTGAGTCAATCTCAAGACAATTGACAGCGGAAACAAAGCCTTGCCCTTCACCTTTATTATTACACTGTAACCCTGGGCTACACCAGGGCTCTGTTATATTACTAATGAGGAAACAAGGCCATTGGAGCAAAATACTATTCGACCACCGTCAAGTCCAAAACAAGTTCTGCTCACTTGGCGAACTGAAGATACCCAAGCGGTTCGGTAACGGTAACGTTATCCAAGCCCAACTCGGCTCACAACCTCGGGGTTCGACTCGCTCTTCTAATCGTCTTGAATTGACCGTAGTGACCATGTAGAGTGTCAAACTCCGAGCAAGGTGACGAGAAAAGACAGAAACAAAACTAGGACCAGCCCACCACTTTGAAGGGGCACAAAACTGGCGATGTATTTTTAACCGGGCAAAGAGAACTGCCAACGTTGCAAAGAACACTTGGGGACTAGTTGAGGTGCTTGTACCTCGCTTGCTAGCAAATAAGCGGATCCCTGGATGGGTCGCTAAATAATAAAGTTGGTTGCGAAAACCACATGTTTTAACTGGAAATCACCAATTGTGTGCTGCATGCGAGCTAAACTGACCAGATGACACGATGACACGAATTTAGCACATCGCGTTCCCGTTAGCTGAAGCGCAGAGCAACCTATTATGTCGTCGAGCCGAGCTAGCTTACGTGCTACTGAGTTAGCGCAGGTGACAAGTAAAGTATGCCAAGTACTAATGATATTAACATCCTACCACAAGGCAAGATAACCCACACTGGCGTTCGTCTGGAACAAGGACAGTCTCCCGGTGGTGAACCGAACGAAATGAGAACGTTTGAAGGGTTTTAACCAAAATGAATAGACGCAACCAGTATGCTAATCCCATAGCATATGGGATACACCATGGACAACCTGATTCAACAGTCTGCACTACGTAATAGCTGTTCGCATAGATTGCCTGATCAAAATAATTGATAACATAAGTATACTTTTTGTATTTTCTGCCATTAAGAAAATGAACTTTTCTATTCTGAAAATCGACAACCATTATACAGCACGTTTTATTTTTAATATTTGAATTTGAATTTCGTATCCATATTTTATTATTTTACTCATAGAAATATGAGTACGCGGTTGGTTTAATGGTTTCATTTCAGGTGTTAACATCATTCTTATAATAGGAACCATTCCAAACATAGTTGCCCTGGCAACTATTAACTACATCCAGAGTCAATCCTATTTATCCAAGTTTGCTGTCTCTTGCAGACTCATTTTTTACTGGTCATACAGTTATAGACAATGCAACAAAAGAACCCTAAATAGACCAATTTCCATGATATCAATAATTTGGTCCTTTTTAGCGTACCAATGATTTACCACAGTGGTTATTCAATGCTGTAGATTGTAGCGACTTATTTTATTCTGTCCACATGATGGAGACAAAATATATTTTACAAACATTTACAGTTTGTTATACAATTTGAGGTTTAATTAAATATCATTGCAGTGTTTAGTTCTGGTGCATCGTGTCATTCCTCACGATGGAGTATTTCATTTATTTTTAATTGATAGTTTCTGTAACTACATACTCAATATATATATTTTATTGAACACAAAATGCAGATCCAGTCGCTTGACAAATATATGACATTGAGTAAAAGAAACGCTCAAACCTAGGGCTTTCCCAGTCATCAGTGGCAGCTTTCACCTCACCCATCTTCACACATCCTTTCCTTGTGTATGCTCCAGGTTACTTCTTCAAATCAGCACTGTGAATTATTAGTTTGCAATATGAGATGCCCGACGGGTCCGATCAAGACTTTGTGATTATTATAACTGCGCTCACTCTAAGCACAGTGTGTAATCGTGTAATAGAATCTTCTGTGTGTATGCCGGCTCACGTGGATGCCCCAACACAGCCATTGAAGCTTCATGGACTTCCTGAAAGTAGTGCCATGTTGTTGCTATAATATTTTAAAACAATGGCGAATCTTTATAATTAACTTTCTGTATATCAATATGACCAACTTATCTATTGAGCGCACTGGTGACTGACAAATAAAATAATCTAGTAACATCTGGTTGGATGTTAAATGCCATTGCGCATATCATATATCCCTCCGCTGTTTTTTGTCTCCTTTCAGACTGTTTTGGTCTTTTAGATATGAGCAACGGAAAGAGACCGAGAAAGCAGTAAACCAAAATTTGAGATTAGCGAATTATTTTGTTAGGATTACACCACTGTTTGATAAGAGGTGTAATCGCCATCTTTATTTCCGTACACAGATTGGCACTTGCTGTCCTTTTTTTTAAAATATTGTTTTTCCGTTTTTTACGGAATTGTACATGTTGCTAATTTAGCTAGCAAGCCAGTTAGCTTCTTAGCTTAGTATCTCCCTCAAGAGGCACGTTGACGTTAACGTTAGCCTTTTAGCTACCCTGATACCCGGACTGACACAATCATTCGCCGTCTTGCTGTCAGGAAATTGCGTTGTCACGCTGGTCATTTTAGGACGCTGTCTTTTATGGGATCACAATGTCAATGAAGGCCGGTGGAAATCGCAGCAAGCCCGGTGGTGGCAGCGCCGCTGGCGCACCCGCCTCCGGTGCCGGAGGAAGCGGTGGGGGAAGACAGAATCTGGGCAGGTCTGTGAAATGAAAACGTTGACGTATCGATATAATAACACATTGGCAAGGTGTAACGCGGTTGTTTTCCCTAACGTGCACATAGTAGCTACCCACAGTGGCAGTAATGAGAGATGACATACCCGTCAAGTGGTCCAAAACTACTTCACGTTTGTCTACGTTTTTCGGGCCTTGCGACGTGTTAGTCCCCCAGTGTAACGTTATGCAGTTCGGCTAGCTAGGCCTGGCTGCTTGTCTTTATAATGTTATAACTTCGACCTAACGCCCCCCTTTCTTGCACGTTCATTGAGATATCGCCAGGTTTTGGATGATTTCTCACACGTTTGAACCGGTAAGCGCATTTCACCACATGTGTGCAGCAGTGAAGTGATTTGACAGGGCTGCAAAAACGTTTTCCAATCGGTTGGGAGTCAATGTAGCTAGCGTTAATTAGCCATTTGACAGCTCTCGCTGCACTGTGCTTGATGTCAGGAGGCGACTTCTCATCTCAACCAACTGCAATCAGAACTGTTCGTTTTTCACGTGCATTAGTAGTTACGTGACAGTAACATTGTCGCTAGGGCGTTTTGCCAAAGATTTGATTTGAAATGAGTGGGTGCACGAAGGAAAGGGGCGGGTGTGAAGACGGGTGAGGAGGAGAAGGGGGCTTGGAGACCGATGGGGGTTTCAACCTTGACGTTGCCATGAAATAATGCCCTTGAATTATGACATTTTTGTTTTGCAGCGGTCGCCGGGAGATGAAGCGAGCAAATGGCAATATGTATGCGAATTTGTAAATGCTAATGAAGGCAGGCTTCTGTCCACCGGTCACTAGGACAGTACGCCCCATTCATTGCGTAGGTTCCGACTAGGGCCTCAGACGTTGTAAGGGCTTGTCCAGTTGTGCACATTCATACAACCACAATTTCACTGAAGAATTATTGGGCTTGGTGCAGTTTATTATGAGGCGACTAGATGTTTGAGTATTTGCACTCCTTATACACATTGCAATGTGTATAATGAGTGAGTGTGTGAGTGTGTGTGTGTGTGTGTGTGTGTGTGTGTGTGTGTGTGTGTGGGGGGGGGTTCAAGGCAAGATGGTGTTTGACCTGCATCCCCTGGAGCATTTTTCTTCCCAACAGAGGAAAATTCTGAAATCCACATTACGTTCGAATGAGATGTGCCAGAACTTGATTTGTTGCATTTATGTTGATAATGATGCCCCTGGGGATGTTTTCTAAAATCGCAAACAGCAGTTAGTAACTCATCTCACCACCTTTTAAAAGTTCAATTTCTCTCTTCTTAGAGTACTATGTTTCAGCAGGGCTGAGGGCAAATTCGTGAACAATTCTATTTGTCAATTGTCTATTGGTCAATTGTTGTCTGTTGTCTGCTCATTTTATGTCTCTCTTGTTCTTTCCCACGTAATGGTATGGTTAAATTTAGTTAATTTAGTTAGTATATTTATCCAGTTAATTCTTAATTTATTGCACGATTTATATTAAAGTTAGTACCGGTCAGTACCAGTACCGTTTGCACTGTCTGTTTAGTGGTCTGTAATTTCATCTATGCTGTATATCACGCATATGCAATTAAGTTGACTTTGACTATTTTTCTTACAGGGGAAGACACAGTGGTAAAGGTCCTGCCGCAGTAAGTAACCTGCTTAAACACTTTTTTTCTTTTGATGCAGTGTAGAGGGTCAAATAAATATTCGACACTTCTGTTAGTTTGTTTCTGTGCAAATGTTAACTGTGTTATTCTTGTTCTTCAGGTCATTTTCAATGGTGTATATGCAAATATGAGGATGGTCCATGTCTTGACTTCAGTGGTGGTATGTTTACTGCATGTTTGTCTTGTCAGATTTCTGAAATGATGATCCTACTAAATGTCTGCATCCTTCTGAGTTTTGATGTGGGCCCAAAATCAACAAAACCACATAAACCTGTATTGTGAATTAGGCTTCCTGTAAATGAAATTGCTGCAGCAGTGTGTCCTGCAGTTTTTCCACAATCTCTGTCTTTGTCTGTACATTCTCCAAATATCCATACTGCAATAAACTGAGCCGTTGTGATTTGTGGAGACAGATGGCTGCACAAACAAACCAGATAGTGGCCAATTATTTGTCTGTTTCAAAACAGATAGTATTCTGTTTTGTTTTTAATGTGTTACTTGCAGTTTATGAATGAGTGTTTCATACAATGAATAATTAAATGCCTATTTATCGACAGGGGACCAAGTGTGAACTGAAGGTGAAGAACGGAGCGATCTATGAAGGAGTGTTTAAGACATATGGTCCAGAGGTAAGGAGGGTCACCCCCCACTTGATTTTCTCTCAAGGTCATAGCATAGGGCTAGTCCTATAATTTCCTCGGTAACTGTACTAATGACTGAGGTTAATTGTACCAGAAGGATAGTACCCTGCCAGCATTCAGTGGCTGCTTCACTCCTGAGGTGGCTTTTTCTTTAAATCTCTCCTTTTAAGGAAGAGAGGTATGCGGTTCTTCATTTTACCTTTTAAGCTGAAGTATTCTCTTATCTTCCCTCTGTGGGGGGAAACATCTTGTTTCACAAATTAAAAGCTTAACCTGAGCAATGGTGCAGCTTTCTGCCCAGCTCCTTTGGCAGAGCAGGGCTTTCATGTCAGTTCTTAATGGGACGTTGATAGATACCCCAGTGTCTGTTCCATATCATCAGCAGAGTTAATATGTATGCTTATTTATACTTTTGCCACTTCTGTAATGTGTGAGTGAACTGTGAAGAAGGTTAGTCATTATTATCCCAAAGAAGTTCAACTTTTCTTCTTCTTCTTTAATTATCAAACCTTGTGTATGCTGAACTCTCGTTGAAATATGCGTTGAAATGCGCACACAACTGTGCTCAGTGGCTCTCTGCACATTCCACAGTCTACAATCTACAGTCACCATCATTGTTTGGGTTGCAGTTGTGCTTTAGTTCACTTAAGGCCACAGAATAAACAGATGATGGGATGTATTTTAATGGAGAGGGCCAAATGTAGAAACTTATGGTATTATTTCTTTCTTACAAAAATAGAAGTTATATTTTTCATAATTCTCATTGCTTACGGAATAAAGTGAAAGATTACATATATGATACAATGATTATTGAAACTACTACTGATGCATTTTCAGTCTGTCCATGCGTCCATGTGTTTCCCATCTCTTCTCTTGATTTAGGTTTAAGATTGCACTTTGACTTGAATCAACTCTTTCCTCAGTGTGACCTGGTGTTAGATGCAGCCCACAGAAAGAGCCCAGAGCCAAGCATAGGCCCCAGGAAGGAGGACATTGTGGAGAGCATTATATTCAAGGCCTCTGACATCGTTGTGGTGACCTTCAAAGATGTAGACCTGAGTTTTGCAAGGAAAGGTAAACAACACATTTTTCTATCTTCAGGAAATCGAGTGCTATCTTGACACATACACACGTTTGAACATACTAAATATGTGTAGAACAGAAACAGTACATTCAGTATAAGTAGATGAGTTTGTGTGATTTGAACACACAAGAATAGACATGAGTGTCCATCAATGCATACATATTGATCTTTGGTAGTGTATTTTACCTGGATGTCAGTGGGACTTACTCTAGAGTTAAAATCTTGTGTGGCCAGTCGTTGTAGTGTGATTTATTGATCGGTCCAAAGGTTGCCCTGGTGCAGCAGGGACACTGCAAAGTCTAAATAAGTCCTCTCCAGCTAATTTTATCTTCAACCGTAGAATTCTCCCTTGAGGAGTCATGACTGACTGTCTGAAAATGAACAGGTGAAAAGTAACCGGAACTACGGGGGATTTTAACACACTCCACTGATGCCATTCAAAAATAACACAAAATGGTATATTGATAAAATGAACAAATGTGGCTCACTAAGAAGTTTGTATGGCTTTGTATAAAAATGAAACATATATTAGTTGCATTGCCAACACCTGATGAGGTGATGTTATGGAGTCAAGGTAGTGAAGTCAAGTCTTTTCATTTAGTTTTTTTTATATTATGTATTGGTGAGAACTGGCTTGATTTGAAACTACCAATCAGTGAGCCGGGGCGTAAAATATGAAAGGAAGGTCTTTAAAGAGGCACACAAAAGTGATCCATATTCTGTGTGTGTGATTGTTAGTCTGTCATTCTGTCAGTCCATCTTTTGACTCATCTTTCTATCTCTCCTCTCCAATGATCTAGTCTCCTCTGACTCAGGTAATATGTCCGTTTTATCCATTTGCATACCTCTGCTCTGTGTGTTTCCTAACATAAACACGTCAATGATTTTACTAAAGTTTCTTAAAATCAAAACTGTGGTTGAATTTACGTCTGATTCATGAGAGGCAGCTCATTTGCTCTTAATGGACTGAACAAAATGAAACGTCTATTGAACTGTTCTTTAGTATAGGCTCAAGCATTTCCAGCTGCTATTTTGAACTTAAAACCAAAATGTTATTCTGACTAATTTAATTAAATTTGGGCCCAATCTAAACCTACATCATGATTCATGACGTCTCCTTGCTAATTAAAAATAAAATGTATCTTGTAGATCATGTTTTGCATCAGAGCTACATGAAGTGAAATTGTAAACTCACAAACATTACCAACAGAATTTACTTCCAGAGGATGCGTGTATAAAAGTAAAACTGATGAAAAAGATGTCTGCATTTTTGTTTTCAAATCCTATTATTGATTGCAATCTAAATGCATGTTTTCTTACCCCTTCATACGCACACATGTGATTTAATTTCAAATGACTGAATATAGCATGCCAGCCTCCCGGACTAACATAATTCAGGCCTGTTGGCACTACTACCAGTGTGGTGCAGATGCAGTATTTCTAACATGACTAGCTTGGCACCGGAAATGCCTGTGGCTGATATGTCACAGACATATCTGCCTGTGGCTGATATGTCTATTGTTGCCCCCCTGAGGATTTTGAGGACCGATAAAATTTCCTTTCAAAAATTTCATAGCATGCCTATTTTTGGTATTATTTATGTGTATTTATTAAGATACTCAGCAATCTCACTGCAACCAAATGATCATCAAACAATGGACTGTCATCACGTCAAGTAGACTTCATATTTCAAGTTTTGCAATATATTGCAGTCATTTTTGTGTAATGCCTTTTGAAATGTTGAGAAATGCTGTGTGCTGCTGCCCTCTTCAACTCTCTTTTGTAGGCTGTTTTTGCAGTGGTGTTTCCACTGTCATAAACACTTAATGGCTATCTACAGAAAGGCCACCTCAAGCAACATCTGGCATTTCTTGAAAGTTACTTAGCATCCATTTCTGGTGTACATGTAGACTTCTGCTGTAAGAGCTTGTGGTCCGTGCTCCTGAGGCATGAGCCCTTTTGTCCAGTGAGCGTGTAGCCATGTGACTGCACCACATTGAGCCTCCGTGTGTTTGTATGTGTCAGGCTGCATAAATATGTATTGTTGTGTGCTGCAGATAATTTCACAGATGCAGCAGTGAGTGGCCGGATCAATGGTGAGCACAAAGAGAAAGATCTCGAGCCTTGGGATGGAGGAGAGACCCACAACTCCGACAGTCTTGAGTCTCTGGATACAGATGTGGTGAGTAACCAGGCACACACTACTCTGCATCACTAAATGTTGTACATTTTGAGAAAAGGTAATAACAGTTCTCTTTCTCTGTCTTTGATCATATTAGTCCAATGGCTGGGACCCCAATGACATGTTCAAATATAATGAAGAGAAGTATGGAGTCTTGTCCACATATGACAGCAGCCTGTCCACATATACGTGAGATATTTAGTGTACATCCTTTCATAGCTCTCTGCATCTCTTGAAACTTTAAAATCTATTAATATATTAACATGTGCACAGATGCATCTGCATATTCTTAAATTGCATACTCTTTAGATATTCTAAAGAATTCAGTGAACTCTGAACTCTACCTGGGCGTTGGGTTATGCTTTGTTACCTTTTTAATTGGACTTCAAATGATGGCAGTAAGAAATAATCCCAAGGTAGATGCTGTCCCAATCATCCTCCCGTTGCCCTCGTCTGACCTGATCTTGTTTTCCAGGGTCCCCCTGGAGCGTGACAACTCAGAGGAGTTCCTCAAGAGGGAGGCGCGTGCTGCTCAGCTGGCAGAGGAGATTGAGGCCAGCGCCACATATAAGGCCCGCGTGGCCTTGGAGAATGATGAGCGCACTGAGGAGGAGAAATATACTGCTGTGGTGCGAGGGGAAAGAGAGATTCACACATTAAGCAGGTGACACGGGGACATAGCTCTCTGGCTTAGTGTGTGTGGTTTGCGGGGGGGGGGCAGCTGGTCCCAGACAACCCACTTGCTTAGTAATTAAGATTGTTCTTACTCCTTAACATTGCAGTCTTGACTGTCATTCTGTGTGTGTGTGTGTACCATGTGTAGAGAGAACAAGTACATTCCTCCAGGTCAGAGGAACAGGGAGGCAATGTCATGGGGGCCTGGGCGTCAGAATTCATCCCGTCTTTCTCAGAGCTCGGCAGCACCCTCAACTCCTCGACCTGGACCGCACGACTACAGTCCCAGCTCTACTGCCGACCAGAGAGTGGTAAATGGAGGTAAGAAGAGTCATCGCGCATGTCCGTGGTGTTAAAATGGAAGACTGCAGACACTCGTTTAGATGAGCTTTGGCTTTTCATCTGCCGGCCAACTTCACCGACTGCAAGTGTAAAGCTGGTCGTGACTCTGAGTGTCTGGGATGTCTGTCTGTGTGTCATTTTATGCCCTCATGTGCTCTCCTTTACACATGTTAATTCGATTCATGAGTTAATCAATATTGCTTACATTTTTTTAATCTCACCTTGCTTTCGGTTCTTGCTAAACTCTCCTCCCTATTTAATCAGTCATCATCTGCTGTTTGTCATCCTTGATCATTTGTCCTTCCTTCTTTTAGGTTCATCCCATTGGCCCTCACTCTGTCCATCTCCTTCCTCCCGCACCCCCTCTCGTTACCAGTCTGGTCCCTCCTCCCTGCCTCCTCGGGCGACCACGCCCACCAGGCCACCCTCCAGACCCCCCTCCCGACCCTCCAGGCCTCCCTCTCATTCATCCCACCCCTCCTATCCCTCCTCCTCATCTTCCTTTCCCCACCATGGGCCTACATCGCCAGCCTCCACTCTTCCCAAACGCATGTCTTCAGAAGGTACCCACATCAGTGTGGAGTAGACCTGGGCAAAGGCATGACTTGAAGGTGGATCGATTGATCATACCGAAATTATATTTCCATTAATGCTGAAACCTACTTTCAAAAATAAACTTGCCCAGGTCTGGCGTGGAACAAACAAGTAAGGTGAAATTGCTTCTACAGACTGATTTGGGGTCAGTTTTAAAGTTTGCACTTAAATGGAAGCTAAGCCACAAAACTGATCCTTTTGTCAGCACTTCAGGCAGTTTCACTGAAGCTTATGGAAGCACTACTGCACTGTGTGCTTCTGCATTCTGTTTTGCAGGTGTTTTGTCGCCTAAAACACCATGGCATGCTATTAGAGATTTTCTGATGCAGCCCCAGAGCGTTTCCTTTTTATCTTGTCTTATCTTTATATTGTTTCCCTGCTTAAAAAATGTAAAACAAATATTTGTTAGAATGTGTTATAAATGAGGTGTGTGTGTGTAGCAGTTAAAGTAACTTCAGTCATTCTTAGTCAGCTAGGTGTAAGAATTCCTCTGTAGTTTCAACCGTCATGATTTTTGTGACTTGGTCGTTTGCTTGACACATTTTCTGTCAGAGGTTTAAGTTACAGCGTTCAGCTTCATCCTGTAGACATTTGCTTCCACGCCCAGTAAATAGTGTAGGAAGCTGTTAAATAGAAGACCAAATTTAAAAAAAAAAAAAAACCCCAACAGTTTCTTAGTCAGTTGTTTCACTGACTCCTGCATTTCTGACATCGCTCAACATCACTGTTGGTGATTTGATGCCCCTGTAACAACACCTGGTATCTCTGACAGGAAGTGAGAGCCTACAGAGCTAATGTAGCAGATAGTTCAACATTGTTAATTCTTATTTAATAAAAATTTGCAAATCAAAATCTGTGAGAAGTGTATGATCCACAAACATTACTGTATTCCAATGAGATGATTCCCGGTGCTTCAAAAGGGGGTAGAATTCCTTACCCTCAGAAACCTACCAAAAATTTGTGAAAGTACTCAAACTGCCTCTGGTAGTTCCTGCTGCAGTAGGTATCTCCAGGACCCTGTTTTGTCTTTAGCGCACACAAGGTGAAAAAACGTATGCTGGTGTTTAGCTGAAGACCAAACTTTCACTGGGCTGTCAGACACTTGCAACACAGACATACCAACTCTGCAAAACTCGTTTGAAAACGACTTTCCTCTGTTTCTCATCTCACAGTTGACTTGGTTGTGGTTTGAAGCCTGGTGTGTGGGTTTTATCACTTTTCTGGAACTGGAATCTGCTTTCTCCTCACTAACATTGCATGTCACTAAACAACATCACCAGTGCGGTATGTGCATCTTGGCCTGAGATGTCATCAGTGCAGAGGCTTGGGTTTCTTCAGGGTTTCGTGAAACAGATGACGAAAAACCTTTACACTGCAAGAATGGAAGGAAAGAGCAGCCACTCTCTTCCATAGATTGCTCATGCAGCTGTCTGTCTGCCGTCCTCCACCTGCAGGTCCACCAAGGATGTCTCCAAAATCCCAGCGGACGCCTCGGGCTCACAGAGTGCCTCCCTGCCGAACCACTGGAGTTCCTTTAGGTGTGGACTTAATTTCCCACAATGCACCTGGAGAGGCTCCGGGGGCTCAGCCCACAAGAAACAACTCTGGAGGAACCTGGTCCTCAGTGGTTAGTGGAGGTAGAGCATTCACTTCAAAGTTTTATTTACTTTGAAAATCAAGGATCTGCCTTAGTGCTTTCATCATGTCATATTTTCTGCTATGTGTGAAGCTCATGTTCACATATTTGACTATGAACCAATGATGATCAAAATATCTCTTCCTCAGCTCACAGACCCCGCTCCCCACGCCAGAACAGCATGGGCGGAGCCTCCCCTGCCTCCTCCTCCTCCCTCTCGTCCCCCCAGACAGGCGCGGCACCTGTAGAAACCTTTGCCGCACCGACGTCCGCTTCCTCTCCCACTGCTGCTAGCCCCGCCCCTAACACGGTTCCCTCTCCATCAGGAGATGGTATGCTCCACGTTCAGCCACCTTCACACACATGCTTGCGTCAGGAGTAACCGTTTTCCTCTTTCCTCTGTGAAGCAAAAGAGTGTCGTGTCCAGGAGACGAGACAAACATCTCCCACAGCCAACAAGGAGAACGTCAAGGCCTTGGACAGCTCGCTAGGTGTCACAAGACCAGTCTGTAAAGGTACTTCAGTCTCCAGACTTCGGACTCACTTTTAAAAAAAACCCCCAAACTTTTCTGATCTGTCATTTTTGTCCTCGTTTTGTGGTATAATAGAAATACTAAAATGTCCCTCTTTACCTTACAGGCCCCCCTTCCATGGCACCAGATCACAGAAAACAAATAGATAATTTAAAGAAATTTAGTGTAGATTTTAGGGTAAGAGTCTTTTATTTGTACAGCAGTGAGATGACAGTTAGTACAATAATATGTCGGTGAGTTTTCACTTGTCTTTCTGTGTGCCCCCTCCTCTGTGCTCACCCTTCAGTTGCAGTCTAGTTCAAACTCAGACCCTCCCTACGACCACATGATGACCAAGCCCCCCAGAGATCCAGCAGACAAACCCAAAGACCTTCCCTTAGAGAGAGCGTCCGCAGGGGGGCGGGAAGGGAATGAGGAGAATGTGCTGGTGATTGCTGCTGGCACCACAGGGGGTGCCACGGTAGCATCCACCACAAACACCAGTAAGCCTGGCAGCCCCGCCGCACTGTCGCCATCTCCTTCAGACCAGAAGAGAGCAGGGCTTGATGTGACATCACAGGGCGTTCAGACGACAGCCACCACAACTTTCAGTGGAGCCAAACATGAAGAGAAGGAGGAGAAGAATGAGGCAGTGCAAGAGTGAGTAACAGGGAAACACGTTACAGTTTCTGTCAGAAAATCTTTGAAACGAGCAAAATCTAAAGAGCAAGATCGATGCTGGACAGGATATTACAGGATTATTTATCCAAAGCCTGACCAGGGACTTTTGCTTCGTAACACAAGCAAATAGAACGATCTTAAGTAGACACAATTTGTTTCTCATGAACGTGGCAGCTGCCGCTCGAGTTTATTCAGTAGAGCCCACATAAGCACAGCAGTGCAAGTAGTTCCAACGGATACTTCATTTACCTCGGTTTGCTACAACTGCAGTGCCAAGAACACGGGAAGGAATGTGGAAAATATTCACCAACACATTGTTGGTTTTGTTGACATTGTGGGTGATATCAGCCTTTGAATGTGGTTCTGTTTCTCTTCCTGCAGTCAAGTCAGAAAATCAACCTTAAATCCAAACGCTAATGAGTTTAAACCCAGGTTCAACACACAGGTCAGTAAGTCCTGCTGCTGCCAGACTGAATGCCACAAATGAACTTTGTTCTTAACACACAATTTCAATGTCTTGGCCCTGACTGTGTTCCCTCATCAGCCCAAACCAGCCAACACCCCTACACCCCCTCGTCCCCAGGGTCAGCCCAGCCCCTCCATCGTGGTCCAGCAGCCCCCAGCTGTCTATGGACAGACGGTGTGCTTCCCCCAGATGTATCCGCTCACCCCTGTTAGCCCTGGAGTGCAGGTGAGACACAGGCCCGCTCTGATACGTGACATGCACTACATCCGTTTCTGTGTTGGTTAAGGACAGGCTCAGTGGCCTTTCCTTTACTGCAAAAACTCAATCTTACGAAGAATATTTATTTCTTGTCAAAATGTCCCATTTTCCTCCATAAAATCTATTTACACGTGGAATCATACACCTTTTCAGGTGTATGATGAGTAACCTGTTTGTAGACATTTTCTCTCGTTTCACGCATATTTTCACTTGAATTAAGCAGGAAAGTGGAGTGGAGCAAGATTTTCCTGACCTTTTTAGGTGATGCGTCTTATTTTAAGTGATAAGAGATTTTGTAAATTAGATATTAGACATTTTAATTATAAATAAATAATACAAATATTCTGAGTGAAGATTTTGAATTTTTGCAGTGTTGACATGATTCACACATGAGAATAGAAGAGATTACAATTACTTTATTGGTCCCGTAAGGGAAATTTTCATGTTACAACAGCTAACACTGGGGTAAGAAATAGAATATACTGTATTCTCTTTTTCTGTATTCTGTATTCTCTTTTTCACCAAAGAGAATCAGCTTTGCTTTTTTTATTAAAAGTGAAGGAATGTTGGAAGGATATGAACTGTGTGATGTTTGATGCTCTGTAAGCATTAGGATTGTGAGTGTATATTTTAAAAACCTGCTGTGATTGTTGTTATAGTAAACATATAGTAGATTTCTTTTCCTGTGTTGCTTTAAGAAATACTTGGTGATCCAACATCAGACACATGTTAAGAAAGAAATATTTTGGTGAACAACTAAGTGGTTCTTTTTTTTCCTTTTCTCCCCCTCCTCCTCTCTCTCTCGCTTCATTAGAAAAGCATAATATGGAAGGTTTGTGAATTTTTCTAAGATTTCCTTTTCTTAATCCTTTTTGTTGAAGCCCAGTCAGTTCAGATATGTTTGCTTGTTAGATAAAAGCCATCAGATGTTGGTTTGCCAACTTCTTAATGCAATTCATCCCAGATGGATTCGTAACCTCATCATATTTTCTTCTAGCTGCTTTAGTTTACCAAACAAAATTACCCTCAGCCTGTTTATTCCTGCCTCAGTCCTATAATTCATTAAAGATGCATGGTTATGGTTATGATTTATTTAAAGACGACAAACAAATGTTGGGCTCTAGTCATGTTTGTCAAACACCCCTTTCCAAAGAATAGAGAGGCATAGAGAGCATACATGTGAGCTCAGGTAAGAGATAAATTATATAATGACACATGCTGTGTGATAGCAAGAGATAAAAAGTGACAGTTAGGTAGTCCCACAGCAATAAAACGACCAAGGGCTTATTTTCATTCTGTATCAAGTTCTATTGAAACACACCACGTTCATTTGAAAATAAAGGCCTCTTTCTGCCATCTACCCCCTCATTCCCCTCCTCCCTGCAGTCTCCAGCTATGTATCAGGTTCAAATGCCTCATATGACGGTCAGCCCGTCTAAACCTTACAGACCAGGTAAAGGTGAGAACAATCAATTGCTTTCTCCTCTTTTCAGTCTAGACATGTTGGCCTTTGTAGCCTCTGTTACACAGTGTGTTCTCGGTGAAGTGTTGTGTTTTTATACCTCACTAGTCTGTTAAAAATGGAGGCTTTGTTTTTCTGCCTTACTACTGCTAAGACACCCAAACTGATGTCTATACTCTCAGCGTTCTGATGTCTGGCTGCAGGATAGGTCATTGTCTCTTGGTTGGATTCTGCAGTCTGTTGCAGAAGTGTTCATATATTCAGAGACAATTGTCACAATAAGTGTGTAACTGAGTAGTTAATTGGTTGATTGACTTCATGAAATCATGGACGTTCATTGTATAATGGAAACAAACTTTAAACCAATCATAGCACCAGTGTCAGGATATGTTGAAGTCTGAAATATAATATTTTTTCTCAGGACCACAGATATCTCTGAGAAACATTT
The DNA here is from genome assembly GCA_901007665.1 of Aeoliscus strigatus. Taxonomy (NCBI): domain Eukaryota; kingdom Metazoa; phylum Chordata; class Actinopteri; order Syngnathiformes; family Centriscidae; genus Aeoliscus; species Aeoliscus strigatus. The sequence continues at coordinate 73,825 of CAAKHB010001917.1, read as the reverse complement.
CAAATCCTCAGGATCAGGACAGTTAATGTCTCGATGTGTTCTTCTGAGTATTTTACATGTAAAACAAAACTTCCTTTGTGGTTCTGGAATCACCAGTTCCCAACATGCCTCAGCAGAGGGCAGACCAGCATCATCCGCCAGGCACGCCCACCATGATGCACCCTGTGACAGCAGCAGGACCTCCTATTGTAGCACCCAACCCGGCTTACTCTGCCCAGTACTTCACCTGCAGCCCACAGCAGTTCACCAGTCAGCCGCTGGTCCAGCAGATGCCACACTACCAGTCACAGGTACATGGCGCAGTACAGTTTTCCTAGTACCTAGTACCACCTAGTCTGAGCAGACCACACAGCAAAAATTCTAAATTGTAATAAGAATAATGATTATTTCTAGTCAAAAATGTATCTACCCTTAAAATAAGACACCTCACCAGAAAAAGTAATTAATTCATTGTATGATGAAGTGACACACTGGCTGTCTGTTCTGTTCTGCTGCTGAGGTCCTCTCTGTGTCCTGGTGTGTCCTCCAGACGCAGCATGTCTTCAGTCCAGTAATGCAGGGCAATGCCAGGATGATGGCGCCACACACGCACGGCCAACCGAGCCTCGTCTCCTCCTCAACTACGCAGTACCAAGAACAGACACACACCATGTATGGTACGTCACCACGTCCGCGGTCCCTCTGTAGGCCGGTCCAGACCAGAGTTCCTCTGGAGTTTTACTGAGTTCTTACATCAATAGTTATGACATTCTACTGACAGAAACATGTTTTCTTCAGGAGTGAGTACTTGGTTGCATAACAATTGTTTATTTAATTTTGATGACTGCCACCATGCGTCTATGGGGGTGGTCTAACTTACCTTATCGTCTCCCCTCTGTCTCTCACAGTATCCCCCGGGCCGATCCCCCAGCAGTACCCCCACCCCAGTGCCACCTTGCACCATCATTCACAGCACCCTCAGCCCTCTGCTACACCCACGGGCCAAGGTCAGCAAGGTGGGCCCCCGCAGCATGGAGGTCCCCCTAGCCACCCGACCGCCAGCCCTGTCCAGCACCCGCAGGCGGCAGCAGGTGAGGACAGTGAGGACGAGCAGGGGACCAGGACCTTTGTGACGTTGTGCTGATGGTCCTGTTTCTGCTCGTGTTTTCATGTTCGCAGCAGCTGCTCAGGCGCTCCACCTGGCCAACCAGCCGCAGCAGCAGATGTATTCAGCCTTGGCCCCCACGCCTCCCTCCATGACCCCAGGGCCCAACCCCCAGTCCCCTCAGGCCTCCTTCCCCTCTGCCCAGCAGACTGTTTACATCCACCCGCAGCAGGTGCAGCACGGCTACAACCCCAGTCACATGGCACACATGCAGCAGGTGAGTGTCCCTCCAGGTGGGGGTGGGGGAAGCTGGGCCACTCCAGGTTGTCCAGTCATCAATCTTTTTCTTGCCTGGTCCTCAGAGGACGGCCCTCTGTCTGTAGGGGCCAATCAGAGGACGGCCCTCTGTCTGTAGGGGCCAATCAGAGGACGGCCCTCTGTCTGTCTCCTATGATCGACAGGACACCAGCATTATGTTATTCTTCAAATGCAGCTTGGAACTAGTCTGCTGTTTGAGTCCAGTCCTTAGACAGACCCCAGTTGTCATCCAAGGTCTCCGAAAACACCAGCCACAGCTCGTCGCCGTCATCTTAGCGGGATCCCGTCACTCTGGAGCTGACAGTGAACGTTGTTCCGCCGGTCCCCGTCTGTTTTGTGGTTTTAATGATCTTGTGTCCTTCTGTTTGTCTCTGCTTATGTTTTCACCTCACACACACTCTGTCACTCGCAGGCCCACATGCAGTCTGGTATTGTGCCGTCTCACCACCCGGCGCCCACCCACCCCCCAATGATGCTGATGGCCGCCCAGGGTCCTCCAGGAGGGCCGCAACCACAGATGCCACAGACCGCCCTCAACCACATCCCTGTTTCCTCCACCACACATTTCTCCTACCTGGCACATCCACAAGGTGCGCTAGCCACAGGGCACAGGGGCTGGGGGGGCGGAGTTCACAACTTGAACTGATCACAACAGATTCTAGTTATGACAACTTTAGATGACATTTATCTGCCGAAATCCCGATTGTGGCAAGTGAGTTTTTCTGAGTGTAACAGAAAATGCTGCACCGGTACATTGTCCTTCAAACTGTACAGATATGAGCCACAGCATATGGAGGAAAAACGAGTTTGAATGCGCGCACGTGACGCTTTGACACTCACATGTTGCTATTCTCCCCCATTTTGTCTCTTCACCGCAGTGCAACCTCATCACCAGCAGCAGCTGTAGATAGAGGGCGCCAGTGAGCCGAGGGACCCGCTCTGTTCCACCTCTCCGCCAGAGCCTTCATAACTGGGCGATGAAGAGAATGGGAATGGTCCCTTCCCCGAGTTTCCTCATCCTCACCAGACAAGCTTCACGTCAGCTTTTCTCTCCCCCCTCTCTCCCTGATTAGGCAATAAGAGAATGTCACAGGTTGATGCAGTGTCATGTTTTAACAAGATAGTTTTAATGGACAAGACGGCTCCAAATTTGACCCTGTTGACCTGCAGCTATCTTTACACACACACACACACACACACACACACACACACATTCAGGGGTCCCGAATTGCAATTTGAGTCAGCTTGCCAAGTGAGACATGAGCGAGCGAATGAGAGAAACTAATCGGTGAGAGTGAAGAAGGAAAGTCCAACTGGAACTGATATTTCGTCTGCACCTTGTTATGGAAAAGATTCTTCCAACTTTTAGACAGTATTAATCTTACTGTTTATTGCTGCTGCTGCTGCTGCTATGTGCTGCGTTTGTTTCCCGACTACTCAGCAGGTTTCTAACCAAACTAAACAGAAACATGACAAGAAGCTTCCTGTGAAACATGTTTTGGCAGTGCAGAGGACAGAAGAAACGTTATTTATGAAATTATAATGGCTGAGGTGAACAGAACCCACTTCTCACCTGACCCTTATGTAACTTTTAAGTTAAAACTTTTACTTTGTAGATAATATAAATAATTTAAAAATGAGCAAAAAAATTTAAAAACAATAAAAAAAAGTTTTAAAAACTGACTTGGCTTGATGTGATTTTTTTTTTTTTATAAGACAGTTCTGTTGGACAGGGTTACAGTGGGTCCTTTGCGTCTGGCATCTACATATACATGTTAATAGAGTATTTCAGATATTCAAGTTGGACCCTAACAAATGTAAAATTAGTCACATCTATAGCAGTTCATCAATTCATGTTCAGTTCTTATACAGTTCTTATTCAGTTCTTACCTGTAGTAAAGAAACACTCCTATTTGACTCCCTCCCCGTTCTCCCGGTCATTAACTCCCACCTGCATCTGCTCGTATGATGCCATTTCTTTCAGTTCCAGTCCATTTCCACCAAGTCTGGTGCAGGTGTACTTTACCACAGCCTGAGGATATTTCGGGCTTCTGTGATCATCCCGACCTGAATAACTGCAAAGTCATGGTTTGACACTCCTGTTACTTGAGTTTGGTCACCCAATAAGTATCGTCTTGGTGAAACTGGAGTCTATGTCCAGAGACATCCTCAGGTATTCAAAATGAACCCTAATCCTGATGTGATTTTCATTCGATCAGGTTTGCCGGTGTGGCATTGTTGGTTTGGTTGGCAGACGTGCACAAGACACTTGCAGATGTTCACTCTCTGTGACCGGTGGTAAAATACACAATCAACTAACTTATAGAGGAAACACTTCCATAATTTATTACAATTATTTACTGGACTACACTTTTAAATCCAAGTGTTGACTGGAACTCTAAAGTTTAAAGGTTAACTATGTATTATTTTATTAAAAGCTATATTTCAAATAATAATAATACGTCTTCAGTTCGTTTAGAGGGGCACAGAATAAAAGTTTAGCTTTTCCTGAAAAAAATTGTAGAATGAATGAATGTCTCATTATATATTTTGACGGGCCCGACTGTGTTTATATTTGCCCCTACAAGCCAATAGCGATTGGTTGGTAATGCACCAATAAGATTGAAGCTAACCGCCGTTAAACCAGAAGAAGAAGAAGAATAGAAGAAGAACAGTGATTGGTGGATTGTGAGCTGCCAGATACGAGTCTACAAGTCCTGCTGCAGCAGCTTCACAGCCCCGGAGTTATGAATGAAAGAGGCAGAATAACCGGAGAAGAACAAAAACCAGAGTCAGTATTGGAGAAGGAGATGGTAGATGGACTTCTAGAAGGGATTTCCTTGGCATCAGAACGCACGCGGAAATGGCGCCTTTTCTCCTCCATCGGTAAGAAGCTAACTCGCTAGCTAACATTACTTGCCGGCCACATACCTGTCCAACAACGTTACTTGTTTTCATTCTATGACGTTTGACCCTAGATATGACAGTAGTGGTCGTGAACCATCCACCTCCACACCCAGTAAGCGGAGGAAGCGTAGGCGGCCCAGTCCGGTACTGACGGTCCACTTTCACCACTGCGGTGAGTCGGTAAGTGAAGAACTCCAATGCATCGTGAGTAACAGCAGCCCCCGGTGGAACAAATGACTTTAAGACTGGATTTTAAAAAACTGTTAGATCAGACTGGGACCAAGCTCACTGTCTCTGTCGTGTAATCGTCTCTTTTTTTAAAAAAAAAAAAAAAAACCAAAACATCATCAACCTGTCATTGTTTCCGCTGCTAATATGGCGTCCTGACTGAGGGTTTGGTGCTGTGACGTGTTTGTTCCACCTTTCTCCACATTACAAGTTGTCCTGCCACAATCGCTCAGTAATGTGCTTCAATAGTTTTTAATTAAAAAGAAACAATGTTTGTGTAATTCTTCAAACTGCCAGTTGGTGGAGACATGTGTGCAGCAGGTTTAAGAGCTCAAGGCAACCGCTATAGAATTGAGACAATTGTATAGCTGTGACTGAATAATATAATAGTGTGTGTGAATTACTCTGTATTGGCATATATATGTAGGTACCATATACCAGGGAACCACTGTAACCCCACCCAACAGAACTGTCTCTAAGTGTGAAATAATAAAAAACATGTTTCAAGAGCTCAAGGCAACAAACTAAGAAACTAAGAACTAAATTAAGAGATACGTCTTCTAGAACTACTCAAATAGACAAGAACAAAAAGTTTTGAGCATCAAATTCTCTGCAGTTGATTTCAATGCCACAGTGATGATGAGGTCAAACCCTGATCATTTTAGTTCTGGGGTCACAGGTCAAGAACCTGACAGCCCTCGGATAGAATGACCAAAGGGAGAGAGAAAATGACCATCAGCTTTTCCTGGTTCATCACGTGTTCTATCAACAGACCATAAAACATCCACTGTGTAAGAGATTTTTTTAATGGGTTAGGTTTATTTTACAAAAAGTCAAATATACAGTTGATATAATTTAGAACGCTTACAACTGAAAGGGACGCAAACACGATGACAGATTTCCAAAGCTCTACTGCATTTGTCATTGGTTGTCATTGGAGGGGACTTTGGAGTGAAGTGGAATGTTTACAGTGCTTAAAGTGAAACGGAATCAGAACAGTATCAAGAACACATTACATTCATACATCAACTGGACACTTTCAAATGAACACGGGCAGACTGAAGGGGTTGCGGAAGCGACTGGTGACACCTGAGGTATGTGCCGTTTCTGACACTGAGCTGGATTCTTGCAGGCAAACTGGTGTGAGGCCACAAAGCAGTACAACTGATTCTTTTTTTTCTAAATACTCTTTATTCTGGGATTTTTTTTTCCTTTTGTCTATGAGCAGGTGCAAATACTAAAGACATCCAAAAGCCTTTTGTCGCTCCCAGCACACAAAGAAGCACTGGGCATTGCTCAGATATTGCACAACATCACTCTGAGCTTTGCAGAGGAGGAAAAGCAACAGCAGCTTTCTGGCAGCAAACCAGCAGTCGTTCTCCCTGAAGAACATCGGCAGAGAGAGGGGCTGATAGCTCAACTGTTCCCGTTGCTTTTCTTTGGCGGAAATAACAGGTGACGAGGGCTGGGATTGGTTTCCACTGGGCACACTAAGGCAAGAAGACCAACCGTACACGCCTCAGATGTGATCATGACGACAGATTAAATGGAATTACACAACCATTGTTAGACTTCAGCAGACAAAGACGACTTATTGCTCAATAATGGGGCTGATCACAGCTGACTGATCACGTTTCTGAGGAAAGGCAATCTGCATTTCTCCAGAAACTCAGGAAAAAGGGATGTAAACAATGAGTCAAATGGCTTATTGAAGGTGAACTGCTCCGTTAGTGTTTGAGCAAAGTTAGAAGACAAACAGGAGTCTGAAGCGCAGACAACGGGAAAAGACCAAAGTAAAGCTGCAGTTATTGAAAACACTATTTTACATTTCATCTTTGTCAGAATGAGACAACCACCCTCTTTCTGTGTGTGTAACGTGTGCCCACTGTCTATCACCTTTATCTGTTTGAAAATAAAAGGTTTCCTTCTGTCTGTGGATGGAAACTAGCTTGGGATCCTTTCAAGCACAGCAGTCACGTCCAGATTCTGACTTTAATTTGTGACAACACTCACTGAGAAGTCAACAAAGTCCTTCTTTGTTGGTGTTTAAACATTTGCTGACTTCCACCAAAACGTCCCAGCAAAGCCTGTTTTTAAAAACAAACAGCGCTCTGTGAAAAATAGTGTGAATCACAAACAAACAAACAAACAATAGTTAATGCTAAGAGCGTTAGAAAGTCGAGCCTGGGATACGACGCAGGAACGTACACGTTGTTGTGACCTCAGAAAGGTCAAATATCACATGAACTGAAAACTGTTTTACAGCGTTTCACTTCTAGAATCTAACAGATGAAAAGATGAATGCTGAATTCAGGCGTCAATCTGTTGATTTGTTCTTATTAGTAGTAGTAAAATGATGATGTCTGGGGGGGATAATTAAAAGATGCACGGCCTAATGTCCTCTGAGATGAACTACGATCCTGTCCGGAGAGTAAATTGAACACTCTTGACTGTTTAATGCTGGAAGATACTTGGAAGTATCTGGTGGAAAAGAATGAACACGGTAACACTCACTGCTCAGGCTGAACTAATACACATTTATGAAGTATATTATACACAATATACCTATATATATTTTATTCTTTTTTTTTTTTCATTTTAGCAGAAAATAATTTGGTTTGTTCTCACTCAAAAGTTCATTTTGTGCACTTGATGCCTTTGGTGATTGAAACACAGCACTTTGTGTCCGATACATATAAAACTCTTTGCCAGGAATTCAAAGTAAATCCTGCTTCAAATCACATACGAGAGTAAAAAACGGTAAATATTGAGATAAAAATTCATCCACAGTCTTGAGGAGAATATTGTACCTGGCAGATCACATGACCACTCTCATCTGAACTACGCCAGCCACTGCCCCCACAGCGAGACGTCGGCTCTGTGGCTGATGAATGTTGACGGCTCATTGTGTTATTGTCTCGGTGAAAGTTCTGAGCTTTGCAGCTGACTTTTACCAAGTTTTACCCCTTCTGACGCCATTTGTTTACTCATCTACAAAAGAATCTGTGTATAGGAAAAAAAATACACATTGTTTCCAAAGTGCACTGGCAGCTTTGTGCACGTACATGTAAGAGAATACAAAGGAGACTGAGAGCGTTTTCTGTGTTCCCGATAACAAAGTTCGCTCCACGCTTGGAGCATCGTGTGAGCAGAGTAAATGCCTTGAATACTTTTATATGGTTCAACTCATTTTTCAGGCAACAGTGAATCATGGGAGGTTCCAGAGAAGTTAAATCAAGTGTGACGTTAAAATATTTTGTGCCCAGGCGCGAGCACGTCGGCTCTCCTCTCTCACACCACACACCAACTTCATGAAAGGAATCGTCATCGTCACAACACTGTTAGAAAACTTCCCAAATTACGTTGACTGTGGACACTGGAGGCTGCGAGGCTCGTGAACACACACCCAGCACATCTGAGGAGTGTCTGTCTGCTGGGACCTTCAGTCTGCTCTGAGTCTCGTGCGCCCAACGTGCAGCGAGGCGGGAGAGATGAACTATGACGTGCGCACCATCTTTTGCGTGCGTTCGTTAGCTTGTTGGCACCACAGGAGACTGCTGTGGGTCAGAGGTGACATAGGTGAGCGACCCGGTGGGTCAGAGCAACATGTACTGGTTGTCTATTGCCCGCTTGCGGCTGCGCTCGGGCTCCAGCTCGTAGTCTGAGTCCCGCTGTGGGATGATGGGAGCGTGCGGGTTGCTGTGGCGAAGCAGAGGCCTCCGCCCCACTGACTCACTCCGGCGCAAGGGAGCGAGAGCCGACGGAGGAGGGACTGGGGCGCCGCGAGGGAATGGCTGGGAAACGGAGCTGGGACTGGAGGCACTGGTGCTGCTGGTCGTGGACGAGGAGGACATGGGATGACTGGAGCTGCGAGACAGGCTGCAGTGAGCCAGGCTTGGCTCTGAGTTCCAGCGGTGCAGGGAGAAGGGGACCAGCACAGCGCCGGACAGCTGACCTGAGGAGAGGGCACAAACGGCTTAATGGCACGTTTCCACTACGCGTTCCAGCACCAAACTACACTCCCATCACTTTTTGGCGTTTCCACTGGCGATCGTATCTGGCTACTTTTTTAGTACATCCAACGAGCTGAGCCATCGTAGAGTGCCGTCCTCTGATTGGTCACTACAGACAGAGAGCCGTTCCAAGTGCTTCCCTCAGAGTCTTCCGGAAGTTTTACCGATTCAGTTCTTCATTCCTCGTCTCGTTCTCATTGAACGTGGCTGATGTGTTAAACACACAACAGATGTTTGTGTGTTGTCTGTTCACAACGTTAATATCAGAGCTGGACGGAGCCAGAGCCAGTTTTTATGAACGGAAACTGAACCAGAACACCGACTTGAGTGTGTTTCATTAAACACACACGTGATGAGACCAGCCCTGACACCTGACGTCACGTCACGTGACTCACAAGATAACTAGCATTCTTACGATTAAGCTACCAAGGAATTTACAGCGAAGAAGTCAGAAGAAAATCCTCCAAAAACAGATTGTCTGATCTTCTGACTTGTTGTAGCTCATATTTAGTGAGTGTGCTCACGTGCTGTGCTGCTCAGTTGTTGTCAGTGATGAAAATGGTATCAAACAACGATATGTAACAACATTACAAAGATGGGGTGTACAGGGGCAGCGTGTGACCGTTACCTTGTGAAGGAGGACAGGAGCCGGCCACTACGAAGCTGGACAGGGTAACGGCACCGGCAGCGCCACATTCCAGAGGGATGGGGGAAAGGCGGAAGTGACTGAGCATGTCCATGACAGAGGGGAAGCGCAGGTGCTGCACCCTGCACTGACCCCACTCTGTTAGAGAGAGGCGCAGGTGCTGCAGAAAGACAGGAGGGAGATGTGTCACGTCGGTGGGTTAATGAGTCCTGATCAAAGATCTACTGCCATGGAAATAACGTTTGCATCCGTTTGCACAGAAGCGGGTTAAGTGTTTTTCCGATGTGGAAACCTGTTGCTCTCGGTACGGTGACTAACTCAAAACCGTACCTTTGCTTTTCCTTGGTAGTTGAACGTGAGGACGTAGTCCCCCCTGCGGGTCTCACTCTGTCGTACCAGGAACACGCCGTGTCCCTGGGGGCCAGAGCTCTGAACCAGGTGGGCTGCTTTGACGCGGGAGATGGGCCCATGGAACCAGGGGTAGGAGAACAGGAAGTGATCAGTCTTCTGGACAAGCTGCTCCGGTAAAGTAACGGTGACGGGGCCTGGAGGAGAGCAAACCGTTTGAGCAGTCTGAGCATTACCACCACACAATAGTGTCTCTCTGCCACGTCTGTTCCCTTTGACCCCAGGGTTTAGGTTGAAGGGCCAGTGTGAAGGTTTCAGATTGCAGCCATCTCAATGCTCCTGCCATCACCGCCACCAGCAGGAGAAGCCGTGCTTGTTTTCATTAAAAAAAAAAAAACAAGACCGCCACCAGGGTGTAGACTACACCACTAAGAAGGTGTAAGCGGACACGTGTCATGTATTTTTAATCACTCCAGGCCTTTTACATTTTTCAAAACTCTCAGAGACAGAGCCAGGATTATTCTTAGTTTCGGATCATTAAAGATTCATGACAACACAATAATGAATATCATACACCCCGATTCTTTAATTTATTCATTCATAGCTTGTTCATTCCTAACCCAAGAGGTCACAAAGAGAAAACCATTCTTGTTTTTTTCCAAGTGTTTGACTTCATTACAACTTTGAATGTATTGTTCTATTTATAGACATGTTTAGTTAACGTATTATTTATAGCAGCAGCCTCAACGTCGTCTCCACTCACTGTGTGATTGTGAACAGTTGCACAGTAGATGGAACAGTTGGAATAACTATGTGACATACTCCACCACTCACTTTGACTTCCTGACTCTGAACTCCCTCTGTGATTGGCTGGAACAGAGCTGTCAGGCAGGGAGGGGAGGGGCTCCAGATCCACGCTACCTGACCTGGAGGATAACAACACGTTCATATTACACACGGTACCGCTGACATCTTTATGGACAAAATGACAAACTCTTCCATTTGTCACCCAGCTGACTTACAGCTTATCAGAAAAAAATACTTGCAGTACATGTTGAGCGTAATCTCAGCGCTGAACTTAAACATGTGTCAATGCCCAAATCAAACCAGCACAGGCACAGATTTGTACAAAATGTTTGTACATGCAGGCAACAATACATTCTCACTTGTACATGCAAACACATAGCGAGCACAAGTACACGCCCACAGAGAGCGCACAGACCACTGAATGTTTCCAAAGAGAGGCCAAGAACAGACTGTGTCTGTTTCTGTGTTGTGTTGGAGTGTCCCACCTGTTGCTGATACATTCTTTTATCTCTGTGGTCCAGGAGCTGACCTGCTGGTCGTTGTCGGTCTCAAATATCAGACTACCTCGATTAACCTGCAAACACACACTTGACTTGATGACAGTGTGCACCAGCTTGTACACAGTTCCAACCCTACTGCAGTTTTTCACTCTGCATTGTTTAGTCAACATACTTCATATTTTACATGTAGATGTGGTTTTCTATAGCTAATATGACTAAAAGAGTGATCATACTAGTTCTTTTTTGGAGAAGTTCAGATATATTTAAAAATGGAGTACTTGGAGGAGGGAAAGATTTGTTTTTTTTATTTTCATGAAACCCTTTTACATACCTTTAAAACAAATGTGTTTAAGTTGTCGGGCATCTCAAGCCGGTTGCAACGACGGACTTCTTGGATATCTGAGCAGTGCGTCGTGAGTTTGGGACTGGAGGCCTGGTGAACGTAATAAACAGAATGACATGTGAGATGTTACTCATCAAATGGCCCACGGAAGGTCACAGAAACTGAGAGAGGGGGAAATAAACGAAATGAACAACAATGAATACCTGAGCAGGAGAGACCAGAAGACGTTAACATAGATAAAAGCCTCAGAAAAGTCAAATCCAATAAGGCGATCCTTTCAACCTGCAGGTGACCTGTGATGAGCTATCACATGAGCGAAACACATAGACTATGTCTGACAGTTTGCGTCTGTGTATAGATAAACAATGATGTCACCCATAGCTCATTACCTTCCATGTCTTTACACTGAATAAATTGGATGCAGGTGGCTGATCTCACATGCTGATGTGTGTGTGTGTGTGTGTGTGTGTGTGTGTGTGTGTGTGTGTGTGTGACTGAGACGTGGAACGTACATGTGTATAGTCGCCATATGTATCTTTGTGAGTGAAACTGAAGCCCGCCTTGGTGAGACAACGTGCAGAGACGTGTGGGAAGAACAGAACAATGGAAGGAAGCGACAGAACCCTCAACAGAACCCTCTGACATACTGAGAAGGCACATTTTGAGAAAAAGGTTGAATATTGTTGCAGCGTGACTCTGTAAGGTCTCATGTGTGCACAGCGACGGACGCACACGACTCCCTCTAATGACATGTCACCCATCGAGGGATGCAGAGCGTCGCGAACAAGAACCAACAGAGCCATCAGCGTAAACACACACACACACAAACACACACACGGGTGAATGAGTCGGTCAGCCATGTGTACGGGCCTGTGGCATGTTGGGTCAGAGGTCACCCGGGTGACAGCATATACAAAAACATGCAGACTGCATAGGGAGAGTCTTAAGAGATTCACGTTGGAGGTGCGTTCATGTCATGTGACCAACTGAGTTGAACATCAGCTTTCTTCTGTTTTTCAGCATCTTCATTTTTAAGAAGGACTGGACAGCAGGGAGTGGGTGGGGGACACAACAAAGATCCTGGGCTGGAGTCCAACTATTAGTTCATAGTTTTGAATTGTTTGGCAAACAATATTTAATTTGATGCTCATTGGAAAAATTCAAATTATTCTTCTTTTTTGTCGCACATATTTTTGAATCCTGCCTTAAAGGAAGGCAAGAGCGACTTGGCATTTTGTTTCAGGAAGGAAATATAATTTAAAGGGAAAGCAAAACACAGATATAGTAATAACAGGACACTGAATGCAAATCAAATGATTACATTATATATTATGCATTATATATTACAGTATATATTATACTTTCTATTATACTATGACCACAACCAAAGACCAGATAACTAACTAAAGTTAAGTCTGAATATCAATAACATTTCTAAAACAATCCTCCTGCTGGACAAGCTAGGTTTCATCTCTGTACAAGAACTTGTATGTAGCATCTTGTTAAAATGTTCAACACAGATTTACAACGTAAAACCCTCCAACAACGTACGCACTCCATAGTATTGTTCACCTCATGTTGTGGTTCGCGCATTAGATAGGAAGAAGGTTCTTCATTCAAACGTGGTGTGTGTGTGTCTGTGTGGGGTGGGGGAGGGCCCACAGTTGGATCAACATCAAGAGAGCCGGCCAAAAATGTAGAAGACTGAGTAGCGTGAGAGAGCAGCAAAAGGAAACAGACGAGACAGTGAACGACATGGTGTTGGGTGGGGGGAGAGGGAGGGATGAAGAGCAGAGGAAGAGCAGGGACTGATGGATTCCAGGGCTTTGTGCTCCAGATGAATTTGAGTCTATATGACACTGTGTAGGCCTGAGGAATGTCTATGTTAATCCTGCACACACACACACACGCACACAAGCGGATAGATTAAACCCACCCCTGCACAATTTCTTTAGCTCGGCAGTTTTGTGAATGGGGGCCGTCACTCCAAAGGCTGCGTTTTAACCGCAGTGTCTCATATTATCAACAAACAGGCAGTGATGCAGAGATGAAAGGGATATGACTCAGTCCGTCAGGTCTGACTCAGTGTACCAGGAACTGACTACGAGTGACCTCGACCAAACCACTGCCACATCTGAGTTCAATCTAGGAAGGAGAGTTACATTTGATTCTTGGGATTCGGCTTTAAACCTTTAAACCTTGGTTTTCATGTTGCTGTCAAACACAAAAAGTCATTTTCAGTCAAATAAACAGATGCTGAGTAGTTCATTACCAGCTGATCCTCACTGGTGTATAATTATTTTGTTGTTGTTTCATACGACCTGGACTAACTAGATGAATGTCAAGTGACAATTGAAAGATCCCACTTTTAACAACACGTTTGAACTCTCTTTCTACTTGACCTCTTTGATTTTTTTCCAGTGTTTTCTTTGTGTACATGCTATATCACACCTTAAATCATCATCATCAGCAGCAGCCTGTCGACAAAGTATGGAAAATAACATCTTTTTTTATTTTACATCTGTGTGGGGCCTAGTTTCTGGAGGATGTGACTTATTGTTCAACACCAGGGAGTAACTCTACAGGTGCAACAGCTAATGAGAGTATGTCGGGCACATGAGCTGAGTGTGACTCACACAAAGGAATTTATAGTGAGAAGGTGAATGAGTGTCTCACTAAGAGCATCTTTGAGGAACCATATGTGCCTGCAGAGTGAAAAAAGCACAAAAAATAAGCAGCAGATGTCTGACTGGTTGAGAGAGAAAAGAAAAAAGGAAAAAGGCAGACATGAATCGTCTTCACCAGGGGAGAACGTTTCTATAGCAGAATTCTTATTCGGTTATTATTACCAAGATAACACACACAGTAAAGTAATACACACATTCACAGACAGGAGCTTTAGACTTTTCTTTCTGTGTTTCCAAACATTTTTTTGTGTTCTCAAACCAAGTCCTGCGACAAATAATATCTGTATCGTCCTGGAAAATGAAAATGACAGAAGAAATAGAGCTCTTCAGCAGGAATAAAACAATTTATTTTTAGTTCATTTTGTTTTTCTCAAAGCTGTTTGAAATCACACTAACAGTCTCTGCAAAAAGAATATCTCATCTGCTAACGTGGAGGCAGCAGAGAACACGAGTGTTACAACTTCAGTTGGAGCAGTCACACACCATCTTTACATGTGAATGACTGAAGCTGACTCTGACGTACTGATTGTGTGTTGGACACTGTTATTATTCATGTACAAACCACAAGAACAATAAATATATAAGTATAAATGTGTATAATCTTCCCATCTGTCTGTGTCTCAGGAGAGTGTGATGTGATTAGAGACGTGGTACATCATGTTTCTATCGAGGGCTTCAGGCTCCTCGACAGTGTGTGTGTGAGCCACACAGAGCCACAAAGTGGGGTAAACGCCTTAAGGGAAGTTTTTAATTAGTCTTGTAAATTACTGATCCTCTTTATGCTCACTGGATTGTTTGCCAGCAGCACTGAAGTAAATCCTCTTACGACGCAACTGTTCCTCATCCTGCAACTATGAAAGCATTGTGGAACTGACACAGCATTTCAAAACAAAGGTTACTGCTCAGGCTGGTGTCTCACTACCTAAATAACAGTTGATTTTACTTCATTATTTCATTTAATGTGTCTCTTTGGTGAAAAGCAGTGGTGATATGTGAAGATAAATAGTGGATGCTGTTAGTGTCAACATATACTACAGAGACAGACAGTTCTACTACAAGACTGAGAGTGAGAAAGAAAGAGAGAGCGAGACCGTGGGTATTTATCATTGGTGCAACAAACAGCAGATTGCAAGAGCTGCAGAAATGAACTTCACACAGGACGTCACGTGATGGACAACAGTCCAATTCCCGTTTTAATCGTATGATCTGACTACTGATAGAAACAAGGCCATTCACAGTGCAGCGGCTGCCAACTGAGTCAAGTATTCATTTGTTTGAAAAACAAATCAGGGACGCAACCAACAATTATGGTGAAGTGTCGGGCTTTGTCAGTCCAACTGAACTTCAAGAATCATCAAATTTAGCGGTTGGGTGTCACTGAAAAAGTAGAATAATGTCTTGGTGTTGTCAACCTCGCGTCGCCTTTTTGTCTTTTTCTCCTCTTTTATGGTTGATTCTACTGAGGCTGTGCAATGGTTGCGTGACAGTGTTGCATAAATTCAGTGATTCCGCTTATGTTACTTCATTAGGCTCAGTTTGCGTTCGGAAAAAACTTGTGAGAGCTACATTGAAAAAGAAAAATAATTTTACATCTGACTGTAAAAAAAAAAGGTTGCTTCTTTACATGGAATGAAAGCAGGTTTTATTTACTACAGTACCTAGTCCTACATGTAAATCATCTATACCCATGCTGAAGAATACTGCAATACTCAAAGTAGATTACCACTTCAAATATTATTTCACTACACTTGTAAACCACTACTATCCCATTTTCTTTGATGTTGCAGTTCAAATTGTTATTAATAATACAATTATCAACTTCAAAGACGCATCAGATATTGATACCTGATCATTCCTGATGAAAAAATAAGAAAAAAAAGCACTTCCTGGCAACAGTGACTTAAACAAGATCTGCTACTTTTGTTTATATATGTTCTATGCATTTCTACCATGGTCTGGGTGAGCGCCATACTCTTTTCTGATTGGCTGGCTGCTGTGCGGTAAAACCGTGTGATGCACACATAGCTCAGCTCAAGGTTAACGTTTCTAACATCCATCTGTGGCACCACTTGTTCCACTGCCAAAGTTACACAGCACACATATGCAGCTGTCAGCTGTAACAACAATTGGACATTTGACAAGGAAAACAGGCAAAATAGATGATTTTAACATTTCGTTCAACTTGTTTGGCGAGTCAAAGACAAAAATCAAGTGAGAAATTGTGCCGTCCAATTGTGAATTTCTCTCGTGAGATTAATTAAAGTATCTATCTATCTATCTATCTACCATTTCTACCACCACCTAACACATTAAAACATAAATTAATTATCCTATTACTGTTTCTTTGGCAAATACCCGTGGTATAAGAAGGATAATCAACACGTAGGTGTGTGTTAAACGGTTTTAAGGCACTTTGTGGGATCAAAGCCCCTCGTGACGTGCCTTAAAACTGTCTTAATGCACACCTACGTGTTGATTAATCCTTACGTATATCACAGTAAAATAAGGCACATTGGAAGCGGCTCAGTAATCCTATGACCTGGTCATGACTTTTCAGTTGTCACTTCTGGTACTTTCTCAGATTGAGTCAGCTTCTACTGCCATGTAACTAAATTTCTTCAAAAGCAAAGACACAAACTAAGTACTGATACTGTGCATGTGAGCAGCAGGTAGATGACAGTGACAATATTGCATATATCTGCCACACAATATTGAATATTTCACTTTCATACTATGAGACAAAAGCAAAACTGAGGCACAGACAAGTTGTCTCAGGTTCAGACTTCCCCCCTGAACCACTCACAACTGCATCTCACACACACTCACACACACACACACACACACACACACACACACACACACACACAGAGCAGAAACAGTGGAAGTAGCTCACAACAAACACAAGAATGCAACATCTCAACCACAGTCATAAACACATCTACAGTCGGTGCGCACACGCCCACACACAGGGGGTGACACACAGGATGTTCAGTCCCACATGATATTCCCAGGATCCCTTTCTCAAGGCCGTCTCCATGGCAACTGACTGACACTCAACATTCCCCTATCCCTCCGGGGACTCACCATAGCCAACACAGATCAGGGTGCGCGTATGAGTGTGTGTGTGTGTGTGTGTGTGTGTGTGTGTGTGTGTGTAATGGCCCGACCTCAAGAAGGGTCACCAGAGCTGCCTCCAGAGAGACATTGGAAGAGTGTGTGTTCACACCACCATTCTGCAGACGTACTACATCCTCTCTTCTGTGAGGAGGAGGAGACCTTGACCTTGTACTACGCCATCAACACATCTGTCTGCCTTCTCCCCTGTCAGGCTATCAATGTGTCTGCTTTCCCTGTGTGGTGTAGGTTTTTGTTTAGACCATATGATCTGCAGTGGGCACAAAACAACAAACAGATCCTCCGTTATGTGTTATCTACGGATTATTCAATGTATTATTTCTATTATTTCAATGTATTCTATTTCTATTATTTTGAAAATGCAATTGTTGACCGAAAAAGTGAGCAGTAAATTATGCCGCACGCTTTCAGCCACTACTGCCTGAAGAAAACAAAGAAAAACACCAATGAACGGAACTCGGCAATCAACACGGATCTACGCAGACGCCCACACAGTGGTATAAACACCCATGATGTTGTAGGGCCTCTGTGTAGGGTCCACAGCAGTTCATTGCAGACGCATAAACAGGGTTTAAGAAGCATAGCTAGGACGGTAAATCAGTTTGAAAATGTCACCTCCGTGCACAGTCGTTTCTGGTACATGAACATGGGCATGAGATCATTAGAACTGATCACAATCGACTCAATCTGTGGCTGTACGGAGGATGTGGGAAACACACACAGCTGCTCACACATACGCGAAAAAACAAAGTGTGTTCTAGGAAATCTTTCTGATGCTGTCGGACGACGCCATCAGTGATGAATAAATGTGTCAGTTCACTTTGCTCTTTGCATACTTCTGAGAAATACTGATATATACGCAAAACCTGTAGGAGTCAAGAATGCACGCTGAAGATTCACAGAACTCAGAGCAGTGGTTTCATACACAGGAAATGGCCATTCACAAGTGTAACAGCAAAAAAGAAAACGGTAATTATTCATATTGGTATATTTCAATTTGTGTCAGGGTTAGTGTTTTAATCTCAGAATAATTCAGAGCTACTTCTCTCATGAGTAGTATGAAAAGTATGCTGGTTGGAAAAAATATATTAAACTATCAAGGTACCAACACAACAAGGTAAAACAAGAAGGTAAAAAAAGAAAACGAAAGAAAGACTTCAACTAATGACTGCGACATTTAGCAGAGGAGCTGAGATTTTTGCCACTGAGTCACTGCTCAAATACAGCACAGGAGAGAGGAACAACTCAACAGTAACAGCTCCCCAGAAATAATACATCACTTATTCAAGATAATCCTGCAATCCTCCCTGATAAAAATAATAATAATCCACTGCACGATCAATTGACCTTTTTTTCAGTTCAGTACATTTGTAAAAGACAAATGATCCCAGTTCATTATTCACCATGAGTCTTAATTTTTTAAGATGTGTATTTAAGTGCAGTTCCTGCAACCACAATGTGCTGATGAATGATCAGATATATGACCCCACATGAGTATACAAATCGCGGCTGGCCTGGGAACGCCTTGGGATTCACCCACAAGACATAGTGGTAGTGGCAGGGGAGAGGGCAGTCTAGGCCTCCTGGCTGAAGCTGTTGCCACCGTGACCCGCACCCTGGATTACAGAGATGTACAAATGTACCATAGCATGTGACCAACACGGCAGGAGTTTTATTAGTTGCAAGATGACAAGTTTCAGCTTCTAGCAGAGAATGTCCTTGTAGTGTCCTTGAGTGAAACACGGCTGCTGATCCCATCGCCATCAGTGTGTGACTGCACGTGTTGTGACGTGCTTTGACTTCTGAGGACACTAGTGAAGCCGTCACAGGATTACAAACAGTGGCAGTGCAATCTGTTTAAATGAAGGAGCTTCACATTTTTCACTTTCACTTGAACTTTATGCTAGTCAAGATGCTAAAACGCTTCATCTATGTGGTCGTCACATCCTAACCACACCCACGCGTCAGACAGAAATGAGTTTAACCTCGTCCCTTTTAGCTGCACTTGTTGGTGCTGCTCAGCCACAACCAGGCTTCTGTCACAAGGACCTTACATGGCATTTAGCAGAGGTTTAAAATGGATAATCAATATGCCTTTTGCTCAGAGAGAAGCTACAACCCCTTTGTAAAAAAAAAAAAAGGTTAAGGGTTAAGGGTTAAAATGAGAGTGATTGTCTGAAGACGCAGACAATTAATAAATACTGGTTGTGTTTGGCCCTGTGATGGAAACCAGACTGAAGACATACCTGAACCAAACATGAGAATGGTGTTTGGGTAAGTCTAGAGATTCTAGAGATTGGAAAATTGAGTTTAACATGCAAAAGCCTGAACTGACCAAGAGAGGATATGTCCTTTTCTGACACACATGAATACACACGATTGGAAAATCTACGCAACAACAACATAGGTTACAACTTGTTGTTTCTTTACTTCCACCACCCACTTCGATGGCGTCTGAGGGACTGAACAGACCATCACCATGGTCATAGGCTACTTTCTCTATCGGCCACTTCTACAAATTACAACACAAACTTTGACCTAAATAGAAGAGTGAAATCCTGGCTGTTATGCAGCTTAGAGGCAGAATTAAAATAGTATTCAGTGACAGACTGTAGTCACTGCAGGCCTCTGTAAATCAGTCAAACCCCAGAGAATGTCAGATAATTACAAAATCAAACACACTTCAGTACATGCTTGTATCATTTAGATGTGTGTGTGTCGGCAAAACTGTTACTGAGTGTTTCACAGCTTTGCTTTGGGGGCTTTCCACATGCAGCTCAGCAAGGTCATGTGCAGTGACACACACACACACACACACACACACACAAAGAAGCTATTAGAAAAAGCACACACTTGAGATGCATGAGTGATTAAATTTGGCAATATCAATAATCACTAAAAGTAAAACTTGTTTCTGTTAGTCAGAGATTTAGGCAGAGATGTACGAAGACAGTACTAGAAAGTGGCAAGAGTGAGATCTGACAAACATCTCGACCACATGCCTAACCACTCTCCTTCCTTTAGTTTCTCTTGATTTTTGTAACACAGAAACACCCACAAAAGCACACAAAGACACACCTCCAGCATTCTGGCATTTTCACCTTTGAACGTCTCTGTACTCTGTCCATCTAAACTATGCATCTTAAACCCTGTTAAATGCTGCATCTCCTACAACATTTGTTCTCTCCACATATCCTTTCCTGTTTCTGTTTGTGATTGTAGCAAGTACTTAGGTATGATTGGAACCCTGCAGAAGGCACAAAACATCCAGGAGATAATAGCCTACCTCTATCCAAACACAAAACGACATTAATCTTTCATTCATCCTTTTATCCACCATCTTGTTCAAGCCCCACAGGTATTCTCTCTTGTCACATGATTCCACTCAGGACATCCAGAGACGTTCACAGGCAGGTGGAGTTTGTTTTCTCCCTCATCTGTTGGCATCTTCACAAGCAGGTTTCATGAGCTGATGAGTCACCTCGAATGGCTTCGTGTTTACAGTTGTGCATGCATCCAGACAAAAAAAAAATAATACTCATTTTGACAAATCTATATACTAATTTATGGACTTTAACTTTGAGTTGATAGCTCTTAGCCCGGTTTGGATGAGGTCTTCAATCAGGAAAACACAACATCAGGACAAAGTTTATCTTGAGAGCACATTATGTACATGTTACTACTTTGCTATTATATTCTGACAGATGATGACTTCAAAAACATGCATGACTAAATAATGAGCCAGCACCTGTATTCTCCTTAGCAATGATCAAGTTCATGGAGGGTTGTGTATATACATGTATATATATGTATATGACCCCCTGCACTAGTCTTCAACAACCACAGAGCTCCACTGTGCAACAACTGGAACACTTTTTCAGAACTGAAGGCTCTATTGTCAGTATCATAATGAAAATAATGTTTATTGGCACACTTCCTTTAAAGATGGGAATCAACACCCACTTTTGCAAGTCTGTAGAACCCACAGTCAAACGGACAACATCCAGAGGTTTTAGTGAATCAGTGAATCTTTTCCACCCTCTGTGTCCAACTACTACAGAGCTGTCTGACTAACCCAACGCTTGGCAGGAACACCAGTCAGGTTCCTCAGCTACATCTCCAACAGTTCATCTCAGCAGTTCTCTCCCACTGAGAGAAGCACGTGCAAGCCCCCTGCCTCCAGTAAATGTACACTGATGTTCTATTGATCGCAAATGAATGACTCTTCCCAACATGAGAACATACATGTAAATATGTATTTTGAGATTAACACTGCATGTCATTGAGGTTGTGGTTTCGTGTATGTGTAATCCAATGTGTATTGAATATTTTCCAAGTTGTGTCTGTGGAAATTTGAAAGCACAGTAGAATCTGTGAGTCAGTCAATTCCTGACAAGAGTCATTACTGATGACTTTGGCATGACATGAGTTTTAAAATCCTTCGAGACCTCTTCCACAACAGTGTGGTGCGTGAAGACTGTAAGCGACCGTATGCTGTATTACATGTGAAAAAAGTACCTGGCCGCAGCTGTTCACCACCAACAAAAAGCTTAATCATCTATATTGAGCAATAATCTTTTCCACTACCAAACGTTTTCCACTAAATTAAATGGGCTGGTAAAAAAAAAAATGGTAAAAATCCTTCCATTATATTTTGATTAATGGGTTGGAAAAACAATCAATTTGGATATGCAACTTTGAATTCAATGGTCAGTGAACTGATGCAGAAAATGCAATCATATCTTTCTTAGTCAACTGTGGTTGCTGTGAAGTATGAGACAGCACGAGAGAGCGGCGACAGGGCACACAGAGTTGGTGAATGAACCTGAATGTCGTACTGGTTTTTGTAAAAGGTGAACGACACCAATGTCTTTCATTAGAACAATGTCTTCTTTGGTTTTACTGGCAGACACCAGCATCTACTTCACGTGACATCATTTTGCAGTGAACCACAAATATGTTTTACATCTGTACTGGTGGTGTTACAGGTAGTGTACTGTTGATTCAGAACCATGACGTAAGACACGTATGTCCGATGTTATTAAGACAATGCAAACATTTCCTTGAAAATAGACAATTGCAGCCTTTGTAAGGAACTGAGCAACAGGATGTCTCGTGGTGTGGAGAAACGCGTACAGACAGTGCAGCTTCACACATGCACACACACACACACAAGCATGTATATCACAGAAAACCAGATTGAAACAGAATTCCTGGAGATATGTGAAAACGTTGTGCGTGTGATACCATGACCGTTGCACACATGATGTTTACTGAAAAGCAAAACGAGATGAACAAATGAATTATCCTTAACATGTGTGATTACCCATCATTTAACTTGTGTTCTAGCATAACCAAATCAGCTATACCACGACTGAAGACAATTCGATTCCACGTAAATTAAGACATCGAAAAACAGTGTTTGAGGCAATACAACTTATGTTTAACTGGACGGAGCTAGATCAGCAGCAGAGGTATCAGATTAAATGAGGGTTTATACACAAACTGAGATTACAATCCCCAGATGATTCTTAAAACTCACCTCAAGAATTGAAACAGCAGATATGCACACATAATGAGTGTTCAAACATTCAGAAATGAATCTTCAGCTGCCTTGATATCTGTTTCATTCCTCTTCTGAATTTTTTTTTTTTTTTTCGTCCTAACTGTCGGCCTGATTCTCTCGTGCCCCCCTGCTGTTGCATTTCCGGTGTCTCTCTTTGTTGGTTTGATTCAGTTTCTGGTTCAGATCACTGGGCCCATGTGTTCAGAGCTTTAGTTGTGGTATGCAACAAGAGCCAAATTAACACTGCATGTTGCCACATGAGAGATTAAAGTACAAGTAACACAGAACAGATGGACAACAGAGTCTGGTTGCAGGAAAACTATTTTCCACTGATGTAGCAAAGTCCTTTCTTACTGTCATTGAAAGAAAAAAAAGGTGCAGTGAATGTGCACTGAAACAAAGACACATGGGGAGAATATAAACTAATGAATGGAGAATGCAGGCAATTAAAACATATTTCAAATTCAGCTGCAGCACTACAGTTCTGCTCTTAGTACTCTACATGTGGGTGTTTATTTAAACTATTTATTTTCTTTTTACCCAAGGATGTAGTTCAGACCCTGAAAGGATCATACAAGCCAACAATCTGTGACTCCCTATATGAGAATGCACACAGTAAAAACAAAGGACAAAC
The DNA here is from genome assembly GCA_901007665.1 of Aeoliscus strigatus. Lineage (NCBI taxonomy): Eukaryota > Metazoa > Chordata > Actinopteri > Syngnathiformes > Centriscidae > Aeoliscus > Aeoliscus strigatus. The sequence goes on along the minus strand of CAAKHB010001917.1, from coordinate 50,609 downwards.
TACAGAGGAACATGATACATATTGTCGACAAACACACACACACACACACACACACCAGCATGAGAGCATGTGGAAAAGATTAAGGTTAGAAAAGCAGGAAGAAACACACATAAAGGCACAAACACACAACTGAGATGATAAGACAGGAGTCTGAGGAAACATATTTGTTAAGACTGCGACTTTCGGTGGGAACTGACTTTTAGAAGAAAGAAACAGATTGTCTTCACAAGACTCTAACCTTCTCTGCAACCTTGACTATTGCATGTCGGATGAAAAGTTACCGTTATAAACTGTTGCCTCTGTTGAGTGCAAGTCAAAGCTGAAGAAGATAACTTTGCTTGGACTAAATAATTTGCAGTGATGAAGGCAAGAATGTAAATTGTTTATGGGTCGTGGGGTCAGTTTGTCCTCGTCAAGAAACAAAATGTTAAGGATGAAGACGAGACAGAGACAACACTGACGCCACGATGCCGACTTCCACCCATTTCAGCTGAAATGACAAGATTCACTTCTGCAATAAAACTTCTTCAGCCTCATCACATCTGCAAAACAGAATACAAACCTGAAATCTGCTTATGTATGTATATGACTACTAGTCCACAAGCTGAAAACAATATATCATGTTGGTTCAGTGAGTTGCTGTCATAAAATGTGTCACAAATAGACCACTGGAGGATTAATCAGTTACTGCACGTTTTAACAGATTAGGGTTATGGATTAGGGTTGTCGTTTAGGGTCAGGGTTTCTTGTATGTCTTTCAAGGGAGCTGTTCTATGGTGCATAGGTTCACACACACACACACACATACCAAAGAGAAGTGAAATTGAGCAGGTCAGGCTGCTTTCAGCAGTGAATCGACACTCCTGTCTGTTTTACCCACACAGGACGCAAAGTGTACAAATGAAATATGTGCAGGTGTACGTTCCCGGATCGTACTTCAAGCTCTGACTGTTATCTATTGCAACATGTCCACAGCCTTTTTTTAACGCAGTGTTAGTTTCCATTTAAATGTGCCCAGACATTCCAGACAAATGGGAAGTTAAACTGCCCTCAGTCTCAGTGACACAACAAACACATCTATTTGATGGACTTTGCCAATGCGTCAGGGGAGAACACACCATTCTCCAAACTGAATGGCAATTTTGAGTTCAAATGTGACTGAAAACTACAAAATGGAGGTTAAAAGTCTAATTCTGTCACATTGTGTCTTGCCATGAGGAACCTATTTTGTGTCCATCCAAAATTGAACGAAAAGATTTGTCAAATACGAACAATCTCGTCATACTTACATCACATCCACACCTTTGGTATGTGTGCATGTGCTTCTTTTAGCGTAATTTATGTGTGCGTACTAGTCCTTCCTTTTAAGGTTATTCTCAGGCCTTTAACTCTGCCCTGCCAAGATTCCACGCACGCACACACACACACACACACACACACACACACACACACACAAAGAGTGGGTGCACCCTCAATGTGAAGCAATGCAGTTGGCTCAATAAAGCAGCCTTGCAATCACATGGACAAAGCCTGCCAATGCCTTGCCCTCTGCGAACAGACATGCATGCGTGTATGCATGGACAGACGCGTGCGCGCACACACACACACACACACACACACACACACACACACACACACACACACACACACACACACACACACACACACACACACACACAGCTCTAGCTCTATCATTAACTGAATTACTTCAAGCCTGTGGTTAGAGCTGCAGCTGGCTGGCTGAAAAGTTGAGGGGCTGCTAAATATATAACACTACAAGTGTGCACACACATACATGCATGGAAAGTCTTCACTGATGTACAGTTCATGTGTGACACGACACACTGATGCACAAACCCTGAGAAGACCAAACTGTGCTTCAAGTGACCTTATAGATGTGTGCGGCTCGGACAGAAGTCAACCGGTGCACTATGATTACTGGTTTGGGGATCTTCAGGGACTGGGTGTGCAAGCACAGGGATCGCTGCAGCTGGACTGAACAGGAAATATTGCCGTTTTATTCCGCTATGTCTCATGTTGAGAGCGAAGCACAGACTGCTGCTGTACTGTGATAAATTGACACGTCATAGGAAGGCGGAATCATTTTTCATGTGCAAGTGACTGTACTAACATAAAAAAAAGTGTTGATTATTTTTTGCAGTCATCTAATGTGTTAACTACAAAGTACGTAGAACACTGAAACCTTGAGACTGGCTGAAATAAACCCCAAACAAACAGGAAATAGTGTAGGAGGTGTATTGACTAAGAGAAAAAGGCACCAGTCCATGCAGACTTGAGGTAATTGAGCAATAACAAAGAGAGCAAATGATGTGCAGCACTGGAATATGAAAGAGGAGTGTTGATTGAGTGTTGAAATAGGTGTGAGTTTTGTTTTATGTAAAAGTATTTTCAACAAACATGCAGACTGATATTGTCCCAAAGCAGCAAACATAGTAAATGTGAATAGGTGAGTAAGTACAGTTTGGGTGCAGAGCATATATATATTTAGTTAGTGCTTTCTGATGGAAAAGAAGATGGAAAGATGGAAATTGATGATTCGCTGTGGCAACCCCTGAAGAGGGACAAGCCGAAAGAAGAAGAAGAAGTGCTTTCTTCAGGCTTTGTGGAAAAGAAGTATATTTCTTAGCTGGGGTTATGGGTTTACCCTCTTACAACAATTCCCTACACTGGGAGCCTGATAAACTCTCTCCAACTTTGACAATTTGACTAGAATGACCACCAACAGACAAACCCTACACTTCTCCTAACGTTCTCATTCACAGACTCTCATTCAGTGGTCTACTATCCCACTTTGGCTTATGCGGTGAAAGCCCGCTCAACATCACAAATCAATCACTATGAGCAAAGACACACAGAGATACACCAATACAAAGTGTAGTTCGGCTTTTGTTTCAGCAAATATCATTGAAGAAATCAAAGGGAAAGAAAGGAGGTATGAAAAGAGACCTGGAACCCCTGTGGCTCAAACAGCTGGGAACAGGAAATGACATTGTGCCTGTGTAAAATGGTATTTGTGTGTGAGCGTGTTTGGATTCGTGGGTTGTCATTGTATCGATCAATGCACGCATAAATCAACACTCCCAGTGCCAGCGACATGCAGAGTTCTATGGACACGTTCAACAAATGCATACAAGAGCTGCAGACAGTAAGGAAGGTTATTCTCTGCAAGGCCATCACACCTGGTTCAGCAAAGACACAATGTTATCATTTAAATGATAACAGACTAGACTAGTTGATTAGAACTAAGTTCTAGATATTAAACCATATAATAACCAGATGGTGACAAATGAAAACTGAACATGTCTTAGTGAAGTGTTGAGCCACCGTCCACCTGAACAGCATCAATGCACCTGAGCTCAGCAGTTGCGAGCCTCTTTCAGAGTCAATTCATGACTAGTCGTACCTGCAGTGCACACACACACAACAAATGCCACATTTATATGCTGAAAATGTGTAAATAAATGTGCCCATACCTTTGGAGGATCATAGAGTTCCAACTGGTATCTCTCCCCTCCTCGTCCTCCTACTTCAGTATCCCTGATCCTCCTGACCAGCAGGCGGCAGCGTTGCCAGCATGGCTGCGAGTCTGATATAGTGTCATCCACCAGCAAGTACCTCAGCTGGCCCTCCTTACAGCAGCTGCTCACGTCTGACCTCCTCTGCCTCATGCTTCCGATGCGTAACCTACGGAAACGATCCAGGAAGTTAGAGGCTACTCCAGAGAGATGTGAGGACACCGGGGGCACGGCTTCAGGGTTTAGACATGAGGAGTGGGAGATCGAGGAGGAGGAGGATGACACTTGTTCAGTCACAGGGGACACTCCACCTACTCTGTCGTCATTGTTTGTGAGAGCGGCGACGCTGTTGGTTGGGTTGGTGGCGGACAGGTCCTGGAATGAGGGGGCGCCGGGAAGGGGCCGTTTTTTGAAAAGCCGTCTTACAGACTGACGAATTTGACTCATGGAGAAGTGTGTGATGTCAGTGTGTGTAGGGCTGAAGCTTGAGGAGTCGGATGAGTACTGTTCCGATACCTGGCGACAGTCAGGCATCTGAATGGAAATCTCCTCGTTGCTACGGCTACGAATCAGCAGTGACCCACTGCTGAAATTGTGAGTCAACCCCCGAAGCAGCACTGGGTTTCCTGATATGGAATTTCCTGCGACGCATCTCAGCGGCTGCTCCTGCTCCCTGCTCACCACCACCGACTCCACTTTTGGTGACACCACAGTCAACAGCGCAGCTCCGCCTGCCGGTCGGCCGGCCTCCCGATAATCCTGCACCCCAGACAGGGCTGTGATCCGCAAGCGACCAATCATGGTCTGTGATGCCAGCGGAGGGTTCAGTGGGGCGGTGGGGCAAACACTTCCACTGGCGTTGGTGCACGTGGGCTGCGGGAGCAGAGAGCCATCTTTGTCGACCTCGAAGCAGAAGTGCTGCTGAAAGAGATCGATGAACTGCTTGGAGAAGGTCTCTGGTGGGAGGACATCTTGTTGAGGGCACTCTCTCGCAAAGCTCCGATAGTGTCCGGCGAGCTGCTGGGCTGTGGCAATGGCATGCAGCTCGCAGAACTCCCTCCAGCCTCTTGGGGGTGCTGCAACGCCAAAGCCTCCTCCTGCTGTTGTGGTGGTGTTGGCTGGATGGACAGTGTTACCATTCATTGCGGTAACCAGACTGGCTGAGAATTACGTCTGAAACGAAGATGGTTGGAAAAAGAAGACAGAATGAGTGAAAAAAAGAAAAAAAAGAAATGAGGAATCAATGATGGTGGCAGAGGTGGGAAAATGGGTCGTTATGAAAGGGAAAGGAGAAAAGATGATTGAGGGACAAACAAAGGAGATACGGAATTAGAAGAAAAGCTAGATAATGACAATCTGAAAACAGACGAATGTTGAATGTATCTGTACTGGACTAACATGGACGTGTGGAAACCTGAGCAGTCCGTCTGTGACAGTTCACCTTCAATAAAAAAATGGAGTCAAGACGCTTTAAAGTATAGATATTGGCAAAACATACATGATACTTCAATAGTGAGATGTAATAGAGACAACTAAAATGGGTTTCATACTGCACAGACACGGTGCAACAGTGGAACTGAATGAAGACTGTAATCGGTGGTTCAGACAGACACTGAATGAGCTCTGATTGAGGAAGTATGGGTGAAAAATTTCTCAATCAACCACACTGCCTGCTTCATCATCTGTGTTTACATGTGACCTGTTTCACTGCTACAGAGCACTGGCTGTGTGCAGACCAGAGCCAGGACGATGACTGCTGTGCTCGGAACCAATTTTCTCTCACTCGATTTGTCTCAGCTGTAATGACGTGTTTGGAACTGGAACAAAATCCACTTAAAAAAGCAATTAGTGTATTTGAACAGGCAGTCCCATCACAAAATCATGGCTTTGAAACAATTATCTAAACAATTCCCACCCATTACGCTTATTTAGACATAAGACACTGAGGCACATTTCCCGGCTTCCTATGCTTTAGCCATTAGCTGGATTCATATGGTTCCCACTCTGTCTGCAACACATGATGATACACTCATTCGTCCCATGAAGGTTCATTGCAGCTGAACATTTCTGAACTGTGAAGGAAATTATATCATTCTTTGTGCCATTGTCCATTTAAGTTTGGGTAGAATTCTGTTAATTCTTTGATAAGTTACCTACTCAACGTTTTTTTGTTTTTTTTAACTAGGCTGTTTGAGGGGAAAAAGACAGGAGGAGAGAGAAAAGGGATGACGTGCAAGAAGCTGAAGCCATGCAGACTTCAACCAAGGATGTTCTTTTATGTAGACAGCTTCTTAATCCTCCACACCACCGAGAGCTTTAAGGGTTTATTTTGGAGATTTTCCTCACATACTGCATCCAGCTTGACCTCTTCTGTCTCTGCGACTTATTATTCTGTATACTTACTAAACTCTGTGGGCTTTTCTTTCTTAGAACCGTAAAACCCGGTAAGACTTGTAGGCATGAACATCTGTATTATTGTTGGCATGATGATGATGGCCTTCGAAGCGCACTGCAATAATCCAATCATTCTATAGTTTTTCCCTCATCGATGACTTTAGTACAAACTGTCGTTATATGTACTGGTGCCAAAAGCACAGCTGATTAGAGGAGGGAGACACCAAACATCATGATTGTAGGTTCCACATCTCCTCTGTGACACGGTCACTCACTGTTGCCTCCTCAGGGGCCTTATGAGACATGACAGACGGACCAACGCTTGTTTGTACAGGCTTAGGTTTGTGCACTTAAACAAAATCTCATCTTATTTTTCAGGCTGTAGCAACTGACGTGTTACAGTGCGGTTACAGTGAAAGCAGGTTAAGGAGGTCGACATAAATTACTTCCCAGTGGAGAAAAATAGACCATTTCTTAGACTGCAGCTCATATCTTTCCCTCTGTTTGCCAAAAATGAATCACTGAACATTTTATACACTTGGTGTAAGACTTCAGCTCGTATAGCGAAGGTGTACTAGTCATATTGTCAGGCTGTGCCTATCGTACGTACCGTCTTCCTCCAGTACAGCAGAGTGGGGCTTTTCAAGATACAGGAAGTAGGAGCGTGCGTGTACCCATGAGCGAATATGGGTTTGTGTGTGTGTGTGTGTGTGTGTGTGTGTGTGTGTAGTGGTGCTGGTGGTGTGGGGTGTGGGGGGGCGGTCACAGACAGTGGTTCGAAAGATCACAGAAAACCACAAGAAATACAGGGGGCTGGGTCTTTGTGGTTCAGGCAAAACATGGAGCGACATGATCCGTTATCGGCGTCTCTCCCACTCTGTGTCCTGAATGACGACATCAAAGCCGCGAAGTGCTGGTATCACGTCAAGCAACATGCCCACATTTGTTTCATTAGCATCATCAAAAACACCCGGCGACGTACGTCAATGAGAGTGAAAACTTGGCATCACGAGATGTTGCGTCACTGAAGTTCCTAGATGGGTCCTGTCATAACAACTAATTCCCTTCCTGTACTTTTCGGAGCATGCTCAGTGCGTGACGTCTTACACCCCTGCAGCTGGCCCCCTTCGAAGCCTGTTTCTATCTGTGTGGCCAGCCCAGCAATGACTCAGCACTGAGTGACATGCATGCACACACATACATACACACACACACACACACACACACACACACACACACACACACACACACACACACACACACACACACACACCTCCTCTCTGTTCCCATGGTTTTCCCTTTCTTTCATCCTTTGTCTTCTGCTGTGTAGATCACCAGATGTGGTGCTGCATCAGAGCAGTAATTCATTTAAAGTTTAAGAGTCCACCGTGCAGTTTTGCACCACCTTGCCTCTTATTCAGAACCTCCGACTTCAACCACAATGCTTTGTTTCTGTTTTCCTCGACAGTGTGCTACGAGAGACGGCAGAAAAAAAAGACATCCCACACATCCCAATTCAAATGTTGCGAGTAAAAAAAAACATTCCTGCACAAAAGAGCTAAAGTTCCCTTCTCTCTCTCTCTTCCTCGCCTTTAATCATAACCCCTCCTCCTTCTCTTCTTTCTCAAAGCCTACATTCTTCACTGTCACACACACTGACACACTGATTGCTTTTTGTCTCTCTCACACGTGCTTCACTGAAATCTGGCACTTTTTTTTTTTCTTTCTTTTTTCAGCAGCATCAAGACCACATGCAGCCAGAGAAACTGCTGCCAGTAAGCACATTTGTTTTGTGCTGAGAAACTGAGGCAAAGCCGCTAATGTGTGCATCAGTTGCAGATTTTCCCCTCACGTAACAGTGTAACATGTACTTTGAGGACTTGTCGGTCGATGTGCTAAAGCTCATTTACGACTGTGAGTCGACTGATGTTGTTTTTTCTTTTTGTGAACAAATGCACGTTTCAATTAAACAAAGATAAATGCAAAAAAAAAAAAAAAAACAAGTTAAAAAGACACAGATCTGAACATGAAATGACCTAGCATCTACTATACCGTTATAAAACACTAACCCTAAACAACATCGGACTCAGATGCAAAGTAACTAGTCACTGATGACAGCTTGTGCAATAATCTTTTTCCTGTGGACGTGTAGAGGTTGATTTAAACCAGGATCTCAGCTGAAATAAGCTAATCATCCCTACACCGCATTACAATCACAGTGGCGAAGTTTATACTCTACCTCCTACTCCTGACACCAGCAGTGGAACTACACTCTTGCTGCTGCGACCTGATTTTAATCAAGCAGGAAGGAAGCAGGACGCATGACCGACACATGAGAACTCATCTTGTCAGCACGAGTGCCCTCATGACTCGTGTCAGCTCACTCGGTTAAATTAACCTCTGGATACCTTAAGATGGATGAGATATCGTGCAGAAAACCTACACGGTACCACAACACCAATCGGATTACTGCGCAAGACAAATGGTGAGGCTGAGGCACGTTCAACAAGTAGATCCTACTGCTGCTAAATTCTAGAAGCCCCTTCCAACAGACGTCCTATTTATAACACGAGAGCTAGGTATTAGCTCTCACACACCACTGTACTGCACACTGTCCCCAGTTGGGAGCAGCTTTTCTTTCAATCAGTGGTCACACAGACACAAAAGAGGTCTTTCAGGTCATGTATTCATTGCATGCAGAATGTGCACTGCCTGTGTTCAGGGGAAAAGTAGAACAGTGGCTTTGGGTGCAGTACTCCTGATGGCCACTAGATGCTGGCAGTGAAAGCAAATGAAACTCCCCGGAAAGCGAAGGAAACGACTCTTGCCGAACTAAATATTGTAACCTTTCTTAAAATAAAATCCTTTTTTATATCATTGTTTTATTGGTCAAGCTGAATTCCACCTTCCCAGCTCAAGCATTTCCCATGAAATTGTTAGCTACCGTCTGCTCCATGTTATTTGAGTTTATCTGGGGGTTTCAAAAAACTTTTGGAGACAATCACTGAACTGAGCAAATGAACAAAACATTTTTGACAAGTGGGGGGGTTGTCATTTGTTGTCTCCATCACACACTGCACTTAAATCAAAATTTCCTGACCTCATACTGATGTGAAACATACAACAGCTTTCAATAATCGCTTTTTCGTGTTAGCCACCACCAGAATGCCGTCTGCATACATAAACTATTTGTGTTCTCTCCCCCTTGCATGTACCCCTTCGATCTTTGTATCCACATATTGCCATAGCCAGCGGTTCCAGAAAAATCTGAAACAGTAATGGAGAGTGGGACACTATCTCCATGTTTTTCTTGTCCTAACGAGACATGGACACACAGAACACACAACTTGTCGTTTGAATTCACAGACACCGACATGCGTGTGACCACGAATGTGTGCATTTGTACACCCCCATGCACCGTTTGCTCTTTTTCTTTTTTTTTCCCTTTCTTTTTTTCAAAAACAGGATGTGCTCCTAATTATTCCACTCCAGTATCCACACCAGGCACTGACAAGCCACCAAGCATGAGCATGAAGGAATGTTCATACAGTGTGTGGCGGTGAGTATGAAGACATGGGACAACCCCTCAACTTCCGTAGCATCATCATTCTCTTGCCCTGCTTGTGACAGATAAGTGACAGGAGGGATAAACGTCAATGTTAGAGTCAAACCTGAGCCCAGGATCTCTTTCAGTAGAAAAGAATGACTCTCCTGGTGAACTAACGATTCTGATTTTAAGAACACGGTGCTCCCCCGCTCTTAGTTTAGCTCACACACACGGGGCTGAACGACTGCTCTGATGGAAACCCTGTCCTCATTATTTAAAATGTAATTTACAGCAAGCCACATCCTTCTGACCTTTATATAGTACTAGCCTTGTTACCAAGATCAGCCGGATCCAATCATAGCCCACAACTCAATTGGTCTGCAAGGCATCGAGGCTCTTGGACACATCAAACACTTTTTCTTTTTTTCCTGGAAAACTGGAAAGGGAAAACAATAAATAAATAAAACATGGCAAGATCACAAACAGATTTTATTACCACCTTTGAATTTTAAAATTCTCTGAATCACTGAATGAATCAGTCCAGAATAAATCGTGTGTGGGAATCACAGAGACAGACGGGGGTGCAGTGTACGGTAGACTGACGCGCGTCACTGGGGCAGATGGATAGCAGGATAATGAGAGGGCAGAAAGTGAGCCGGCGTGTGAGAGGAGGCGCCGTCAGATTTTGGAGTGGAGGTCCAGGTGTCAGAGTCGGAGAGAAACACACCAAAGGATCTTTGCTCTACTCTGCCTGGGTAACAATCACAGTAACAGGAAGCCCTGCCCTGGCAAGCTGTGACCAGCACACACTTTAAAGACGCTGTGTGCACACACACACACACACACACACACACAAACACACACACAAAAACCATTGGAGAACTAAAATACTAAACTCAAGTTCAAGAACAGGTACTTTTGACACCCTTTGTTACGCTGAAGAAATTCTTTCATATGAATATACTACTAATGCAGACAGGGCTTTTGGTGTCATAACTAGGTACAAAGTGTGCATCTGAGTTGCCCTCATGGAATGGGAATGGGAATGCATTCTCTTTCTTTGAATGAGATGTGAATTTAATAAGATTGTGCGTGAATAATGAACACATCCGACAGCGAGGACGCACGCAGTTTACATAACTGACGAACATACTGTAGAGGAGGACAAAGCACGGAAACATGACATAACCTTAGACTTACTTCTCACAGCCTGAGCGGAACATCAGCTGATGAGGACTAAAAGTGAGCAGAGACGCCTGCAGCTACAACGAAGCTCAACTAGAGACGAGTCACTCCAGATATGTGCCTTCAGTAAAGGATTCGACATTTGGTCGTAAATATTTCCCTCGGACCGACATTCTACCCAGTTAGACACTCAGACGTTCAGTGAGTGTTCCCGTAGTTACTGATGTGTGGGATCAGTAATATTTGTCTTATATAATATTACAATAGGACAAATGTAAAAAGACAAACATCTGAAATGTCAGTGCTAAGGGCTAGTGTTTGGCATTTAGTGAGGTTCTGATATTCTGAATGGCTTTGGGAAATACACACAGTACCATCATAGGCATCCTCATTTACTGTACAACTTTCCTTTCAATGATACAAAAACGATACACAGTAAATGTGTGTGGAAAAAGAACACCTACAAGAATACTTCTTGTATTTGCTTGTGGAGTTTGTTGTGCTGGCATTGAGAATACGAGGGCTTTTTGTTTTGGAGAGCATTCTCTCACTCGCTCAGTTTTGCATTCCCACAACAATGTAGGCTCCGACACAACACAATACTGCTATTCTTAAGGCGCACAGAAATAACGCCGTGCTGCTTTCTGCTCATTTCCTGTGCTGTGGGAACGGCGTTGTGGGTTTTGGGAAAACTGAAATCACAAGGGCACAAGAGAGGACTAAAAGTATGACAATTAAAAGACTAAACTGAGTGGAAAGGGAGTATATGCCATGTTTTTTTTAGACTCACCCTCAGTGCTGACGAGTAAAAATGGGGGTGACGCATTAAAAAGAAAACAACTATCAAAGTAAGTATAATTTCATGGCTTCAAGATATGGAGCCTGATAACCAAAACAAACTGACATTTACAACACTTTTGTTGCCCGTTTCCATTATTCACTATCACTGTTTTAACTGACAACCTCTAATAAGGATGTTGGCAGGAGTTTTGTATTAACCAACAGACTTTTCACAGGAACACATGCTCCATCTCATCCCGACCACCATCCGACTCCTCCTGACCGATGTCAGACCCTGGATGGACCCACGCCAGGTAAACAAAGTGGAACAGAAAACTCCCACAACTGAAGGGACAGAAAGATGAAAAGAGACGTGACGTCTGGGCTTTGGCTAGATGGCCACATGTGGTGTGTGTGTGTTGGGGGGAGAGGGGGGTGTTCTCAGGGAACGAGGCCAGCAGTGACTGTCAGGCATCACAGACACTGCGAGCTTCATTGCTGATAAAATACAATGCACAATAAGATCTTTATTAGAGGCTCCATGGGCAAACATGCCATTTTCAGTCCGGGCTGGGAAAAGTGTGTCTGAGGTTCTATTTTCTGGTTTGAACAAAATGGCCCCAATACCTTTCTATACTGGTTTCATTCCACGCTGACACCATGTGTTACAATTGTTGAGATTTATTGATTAGGCAAACTGGATATACTTATGCATTAATTTTCTATGAATTCAGTACTTGACACGTGTTTTACAATGTTATGAAACAGAGAAATAATATGTCGATTTTTAAATCAAAATGGTGAATTATTTAAACTTCTTCCTTGCTTCGTTTGGTAAGAACTGAACCTGAAAGTTTTTTCCCCACAACGATCACTAGAGAGATGAATTGCTGGGATGTTATTTACTGCACAGAAAAAAATCAGGAAAACCTACAACCTTCTCCATTTCCACTGACACCCCTCACAAAATAAACTCTGCCTCTGCATATCACAACACATTTCTACAGATGCACTGAATAACTACACCGTTTAAATATGTTTCTTAGCTACAAAACCCAAAAGCTGACCTCAACTCATTACTGGAACCTTTAAACACAGGCTTAGTTTGTGAAAAGCTGACACCAGCCATCCATCATTCACAACTGGGTCAAGACAAATCGATACAATTCAAGTGAGACTCAAATATTCCGTCCGCAGAACACGAGGACATCGCTCTCTGAAGTCCACAAGCAGTTTAGGAATGAGTCATCCTCACTCGTAAATCGCCTGTTAAATGGTGAAATGTGAAGATGCATGACAATATTTAAGATGTGAGATACAAGAGTGGGAGGGAAATAATTCTGTTGTGAATCATCTGCAGCTTCCTGGAAGCCTAATTCAGGAGTTATAAAACGTTTCCACATGGGACTGACGGGGGAGCCGACTGAGCTGCAGCATTAGCACTTATAAAGTAGCACGTTTTGACACAAGAGCATCGTCCAAGAATCCTGTTTTGGCCTCTGGTCAAGAGGAATACCAAACACTGTGCTCATGTTGTGACTAAACTGATGTGACGGCGTTTTTCAATCACATGCGTGAGAATGTGTACTTTCACTTCCACTTATTACTTCCATTTCTGACAAGCCGCACGCACACAAGTTTAAATGTTCATGGATGCACCCGATAAAACCTGGGGGAACTTCTCATGACCAAAAAAAACCCAAAATCATTTAAGAGTATGTTTCTTGATAACTTGTTCTCAACGCGTACACATCGATGTTTTGCTGCTACATAGCCAACAAGTAGCCAACAAGTACACACATGTTTTAAGCAACATTCTCATACTGTTGCTGCAAAATCACACCTGTAATCAACATTTTTCCAAACACAAGAGCTCGGGCAGCCTCCGTAAAGACACATCGTCTGTAATTACTGCTGCTTCAGAAAGAAACGGACCAAAAACGTCACGTTCAGAATACCATCTTTAGATTTTGGATATTGGTGAAGTCCCATTCGCTGTCACTGTTCACAGTCAAGAGCTTTCTTTCTCTCCCGTATTTCAGCCCTAATTTCCCTCTTCCTCCTTTTTCCAACTCCAATTTGACAGTCACTTTATCTCCCACTGCTCCTCTCTTCCTCCTTCCCCTGCTCTCCCCTCCCCGCTGGGCCAGTGTGGGGTCAGACCTCTCTCGTGGTCTCATCAGTGGATTTCTTAGAACCCCTGAGGAGAGCGGAAGAGCTGACGTCCTATAACAGTTGAAAACATGGAACCACGATCATCTGCTCAGAGGAAGATGTCCAAATCCTCCCGTTTATTCACTCCCATCCACAATTATCACTATAACGTCCTACACAGTTCATTGTGGTGTCTACAATCCCCTGACAAAAAAACATAGTGTGTGTGTGATTGGCGCAGAAAAACTTTGATAACATTCATGCTGAGCAAATCCCATCTGCCTCTCTGGGGAAAATCCAAGAATATTAAGTTTTAAAAATGCAGGACAAAATTAACCAGGATGTCCAGATGGTCAAGTAATTTGAAATGATTTAATTCAATAAGGGGCAGTGATGTATTATTTGTAGGCTGCAGAAAGAACTGCAACGACACTGGGTAAGACAGAAATAAAGACAAAAGGAGTCACTCGTCTTCAATTTATCAGAACGTTCTGTGAAAGCTAAAAATAATCATCATCCAGGGCTGATAAAGTTGAACCTTTCTGCTGTACACAACATGAGCACGTGTGACGATTGTAACATCTGGGCAGATGTACTGCAAAAGAGTCATCGCTGCAGGTGGTAAAATCCTACGTACCCTATGAATGCGTTGTCAGTGTGTGTGTGTGTGTGTGTAAGTGTGTTGTGCCAACAGGTGAACGTGAGGGGCTGAACGGAGCAAACATCTGAGTCCTCTTGGAGGCAGAACGGCACTAGAATCACTGTACGGCATTTATCTGGGCACGTGAATGTGAGATGACACTGACTGTTGTCTATTCAAACAATGTGACGGCTAAATATCCTCCATACCACTGTGTGTGTGTGTGTGTGTGTGTCCGCTTCAACAATAAATAATCATGTCACTGAAGAAGGACGTGGCTCTGTGTGGTCAGGAGGCCCCTGGTGCGACACCAGAGCCAAGTTGGTCAGTTGTCAGTTAACGCATGAATCGACAATGGCCGCCTCAGAGCGTCATCACCAGAGAGTCGAGGCTTTCCACCACCGTTATCTCAAGGAGATGTTTACGTAGCAGACATATCACCGCAGGAAATAAGCAACAAAACGTCAGCGACCTTTAAAAGCCACGGCGTGAATATGGTGGGGTCTGGTTTACGAGTGAGGCTGCAGGCACTGGAAGGATCTCTCAGCTTAGCAGCTCTGTCCCAGGTCACTGGTGATACAAGTGGAAGAAATGACTTCTGTCCATAGAGTAGTTGGGCTTATGCTCAGAGATAACGGGTCACACATTCAGAGTAGCGCACCCTCTACCTGAAGTCGAGTCAGATTCACGCCCGTCATCCCATGAGGCCCCCCCCCCCCCCCCCCCCCCCCCCCCCCCCCCCCCCCCCCCCCCCCCCCCCCCCCCCCCC
>CAAKHB010001917.1:1198-15123 GCA_901007665.1 Aeoliscus strigatus | reverse complement strand
CTCCAGAGGTTCCTCCAATTAACGGGAACAGCTTAAAGGGTGTTTGTGCCCATCACATTGTGAACATCACAGCAGTCACAGTGACGTCACTCAGCACGCAAAAAGTTTTAATAGAGGCAAACTGTAAGACAAAACAAAGAGTTCCCTGTCCAAATTTGACTCTAACAACACAAAACTATGTATTCAAAATGCATTCAGTGATAGAAGAAAGAGACACCTTCTGAATGAAAACGACACAGCTGGGTTGTGTGATGACGTGATGGTGCTTTTCAAACCTGGAAATATTTGATACATTCTTTCACTCCGTAATTTGACAGAGGCTTGCGCTGACAAACGAGGTTAGATTACGTTTCCAATCGACATTTTGTATCAGTCAGTGCGTGTTGTCGAAGTCGCGAAATGATAAGTCCTAAAATCAAACAGAAGTACACCCTGGAAATTGACAGCAGTGTAAACAGGGGCCATCCCACCCTGGCCTCTGATTGGCTGTTGGTGGGCCCGCCCCCTGCAGATTGCGGAAGTAGAACTTGTTAAAGTTCACCCTGCTGTTGGCTGTCGAGTACTGTTGCGCTTGCGGCATAGACGTCAATTCGTAAATACACAGACATGTCCTTGTCGTTTGAGGGGAAAGTAGTGCTCGTCACAGGTGCCGGAGGAGGTAAGAAACGTGAATGTACACGTAATTTAACTTTTTCTGGGCTGATGCTGATGATGCTAACGTCCCTAAACGGCTGTCGAACGCTAGCTACAAATGCTACCTTGCAGAATGCAGGCTTATGGTAGAATTTAGTATAAGACTATTATATATAACCATTATAGACAACTCGTTCACGATTCTGTAAGCGTTTCTTGTATTAGATATCCGTCTGGAAACGTCGCCGTGTTGCTGTTTGCTTCTTGTCAGTAAGAGCTAACTTTGCAAAATGTAAACAATCTGACTACGGCATTCATTCGAAACCACACAAACGCATTGAAAGCCTTAATGTTTGAAATGGTCCATGTGTTCATGTAAGCAGCCACCTTCTACTGCCTCCGTGTTTGTAGCAGGGTTCAAAGTGCTCCTACCGGAGTGTGTGAAAGGCCACATGCAACAGCACCTTCATAGAGCTTCTCCCATGAGTGTATTATTAATTCCATGTCCTATTATAGTCATTCAATATGTTCTATCCATATCTTCTTCTCTGCAGGCCTCGGGAAAGAATATGCACTGGCTTTTGCTGAAAGAGGCGCATCAGTTGTAGGTAAATAATGGCTCCTATGGATGTTCCAGTTTATTACATGACATTAGTGACAAATGACATGTTATTGTGCCCGGTGCGATTCCTTGTTTTGTGGTTGAGGTCTACGGAACGGTGCAAAATGTCATGATCTGCTGAAATTATTAGTCACATGTTCATATTATTCATATTGTGGGGCTATGTAAATAGTAAATATTAGATACTAGATTATAAAGCCTGTAGTGTCAGTATATAACCAAGGTTAAGGTAGTTAGTACACAAAGTATGAAGTACAAAGAATAAATACATGATTTTTATATACATAAATACATAAATAAAATGCAAAGTACAAACTGCTAAACTAGTCGCGTTAAGTCCGATTTTCTTGTTGTAGCATAAAATCACAACATTTATCTCGTCAGGCTTAGTAAACTGACTGGTCTAATAGAAACCCAACTTCGACTTGAGTAGCTCTTAGCCACAGAGGCAACGAAAAGCTATTACAGGCACAGAAATCTCAGAGCAGATCCAAGGCTACGTGTGGATGTGCCTTGACCAGTGAGACAAAGTAAAGGAAGAGAGTTAAAAGGGAGAGACAGAGAGACTCAGAGAGACAGAGAGCAAAAGAAAGCAGCTGGGATACAAGAGCAGGAGTACACACACAGTAAGAGCATGTTGATATAGAATAAGTTGGTTTGTTAGAAAATGCTAAAGTAATTTGATTTCCCGTGTCCATCACAGTTTGTGCAAAATGCAGCATCCACAGTATTGCGTACTTCGCTGTACGCATTATGTGAAAGGACTTTGTGTTATTCAGTTGCCTTGTGTGACACGAGAGCTTGAATAAAGTCTGCAGATTGAAAGATGGCTGCTGCTGCTGCTGCTCCTTGGAGTTGTCCTGGTTTTCATTCAACTAGCGACCAGATTGATATGTTGGCATTTCACAGATATGACCATATTACACAGATCACGCATTGGCTGTGACCATCCCACTGTGGATACATTTTCTTTGTCATATATCATCTTGAAAATTAATATTCTGTGGTAATGCCGTTGCAGGGTAAAAAACAAAAGCAACTCCTTTGGTTGAAAAGAGAGAAGACTCAGACTGCACATGCTTTTGGGCAAAAATCAATCAGATATCCTCAGTTATCACGTTAGAAAAAGTTTCATTTCCAGATAAAAGCTCATTCAAAGATAAATTATACCTGAAAACGAGATATCGCAGAAATGAAAGTGCATCGTATTGATTGTCACAGTTATGACCTCTTAGATTCAACAGTCCCACATAAAATGTGCCAATCTACCTGTTACCTGGCTGAACGTGGGCTGAACTCCCCCTTGGACCTCAGACAAGACGTATGATGTGCTAAACTCTTCTGCCAGCCTAATCACTCACCCCATTATAACTAATCTTTTTCTCCATGTTACATTAAAGTGAATGACCTTGGGGCAGACACCAAGGGGGGTGGAAAGAGTTCTGCAGCTGCTGATAAGGTTGTGGAGGAGATAAGAGCAAAAGGAGGCAAGGCTGTGGCAAGCTATGGTGAGAAGTTTGGACTCTTCTGTTCTCTTCACTTTACTCCTGTCTGTCAAAAATATCATAGCAAACGATCAACGTGTGTCAGAATTATTTTTCAACACGGTAGATGATTTCAGAAGCAATTCAAAGATGTGGTTTGACAACAAAAGAGGTCACACTTATGGAAATAAGTGAAATAAGTAAGTGTTGTATTGAAATAATGTACAGTATACACACACCTGTTCTCCTTTCACGTTTGTTTCCGTTCTAACATTTGACACAGTCTCTGTTGACCTCAATGCATCAAGAATCAGACTTGGTTAGTTGCGTCTGAACAAACTGGTTCTGATAAGAGGCATGTGTAGAATATTACAAGTTGTCTTGTTTATCACAGACTTGTCTTATGTTTGGCACAAACAGATTCTGTAGAAGATGGAGAAAAAGTCATTCAAACAGTGCTGGATGCGTTTGGACGGATCGGTGAGTAAAGGTCAATTGGCACATTTCCAGGTCAACGTTCATGTGGATTAAATGATAAAAACGAGGTGACCCACTTTCACCTAGTGCATGATGCCACTGGATTCCATTTGTTGTTAATGTTGTCGTTTACACACATTTTTCTTGTTGTGAAAAGCCTGTGTTATATTTGGAGATGATAAATAGAGGAACAGTATCAGTAACGGTAGAAAGTGACTAAATTAAGTAATATCCATGTTTCTAGTACTGTTTCATTGTGCAGAAATCTGATATAGATGTTTTCTTTCAGATGTTGTTGTAAACAATGCTGGGTAAGTCATCTCTTTGTTTCTTTAAATCACATTAGAGAGTATAAGCTGTGTCCCCAAATGAGTGTTAAAGGCTAAAAGTGTCTCCTGCTTGTCTTTATCAAGGATTCTTCGTGATCGATCGTTTGCCAGGACAAGTGATTTGGACTGGGGTAATTCAGTTTTTCCTCTAACAGCCAACCTAGGATAGACTAGAACTGGCATATGATTCAAATTTGTTTTGCAGCCAAAATGTGAAACTAAGTTGCTGTTGGTGATTACAATCATTTTTTATGCTGTTGGTTGGGACACCTGTACACTGCTTTTCACCATTTTCATTACCTGTTACACAACAAGCGTGGGGTGCCAAACATTGAGAAAGAAACAGTGACATTTAAATATGCCCTGGACTCTTTGTATGCTTTACACTGCACTTGACATTAAAAAAAAGAGGTTAAAACAAGAAGTGATGGAATTCGTCAGTTTGACTCCTCATAAATGTTGTTGCACCATTACAGTCAGAACACTGTGAAGCTGTGGGAAACGCTGAGACAGCATCTCTTTGGTTTGACTCCACTCATAATCCAAACTGTGCCGCTCATGCTGTTGTGATAACAATATTTTATGACTTCGTCTGTGCACTTTCTCTATTTCTTTGAGTGAAAATGTTAAAGTTGTGTGTGCGTGTTTATACTGCAGACCTGATCCACAGAGTTCACTTGAGAGGCTCGTTTTTGGTGACCCGCGCTGCCTGGAACCACATGAAAAACCAAAAGTTTGGCAGGTGAGGATTCCAACATTTACTGACATTTATCGGTACCTCAAAACATTTCTTACTGTCAAAGCTACACTGTTCTCACTGTCTCAGACAGACCATCACTAGATGGGAAATACAATGTCACGATAGCCTAAATACGCCTGAGGAAATACAGAAATCCCCCGTTGTCTAATTGTATGGGATTCATTGTGTAAAAGACGATTCTGCATATTAATAAAAGCTTAAGACAGTGAATTTAATATGGATATGCAAATCACCGAAGAAGAAAGGAACTAACTTCATTTGGGTATGCAACATTTTCAGTTGAAAATTAATAAAATTGATGACAGAGAGAAACACTGCAGATGCTGGTTCATCTCCCTCTTCTAAGTCACATGGGGTCAAGTGAGTCAGCATTTAGATTTCTACTTGTCTCATGAAATCTTCATTCAAGAGCTCCTTCAGACACAAGCTTAACATGAGTTCACGACTTCTCCCTCTCTCTTTTTTTTATGGTGGCCCAGTGATACAAAGCAGAGTCAGAAAAAAAGTTGTATGGATACGTGTGTGTGTGTGCGTGTCAGGGTTGATTATGAAGTCACAATTTGTTGGAACTAACTCGGGGCTCGTAACCTGGGTCAATAGGGGGCAGCGTTCTACTGGAAAGTTTGTGTGTGTGTGTTGCACACGGTGACTTGGGCTCCATGAGTGAAAGCTCGTCCCTCTGGTGCTGCTGCAGCCGCTTTGTGTTACAGCGCATCAACTGTTACATCAGAAGGAACAAAGTGGCACAAACAAAAAGAGACTTGTTCAGGCACTTACAAAATGATCTCTTTGAATAATTGACTGTCAGCGGCTAGAATGACTCTCGATAGTGCTCATACCTTTATTTGTTTTCTTCAGCAGACCTGCCCCGACAAAGGGGCATCAGACGTGTAGTTTTTGTTGCGACACGTTGACTTTCTCTGTGCCTCTACGCTGCTCCTGCATACTCCGCTTTTCAAGATGTTAGTCAGGAAATATTTCTTGTAAGTGAGCAATCACAGGAACACCTACAAGTCGCAAATGCTGATTTGAACATGAAATTGTTGCCAGTACGATACAACGTCGGTCCATCATCTCATGGTGGACACAGTCTGTACAGGAAGAACGATGCCCACTGATGACCGCTCACTGCCGTGTTCCAGATGGTTCCTAAAGTTGACTCCTTGTCTTTGGCTGCATTAATGGCTCATGCAATGACTCACACGATTGTGCTTTACAACACAAACAACATACACACACACATTCTGTTTTACTATCAAGTTTCCTTTTAAACAGTTAAAACAGACAAGTTTCATTGTAACTGGGCAGGCACATGATTTATGAAATGAAGCTGCAAGTGCATGTATGCAAGATATGCATTCTTTAGATATGCTTGGAAATTATGTACCACCAAAGATTATGTTTGTGTGTTGGGGGGGCCATCTGTGTTTCCCATTACTCCATGGCGGCCTGTCACTTTGCATTAATTCTGACTTCTTGCCCCCGGGGACGTCTGTGGCTAGGATTATCATGACGGCTTCAGCTGCAGGCATCTATGGCAACTTTGGCCAAGCCAACTACAGTGCTGCCAAGCTGGGCTTGCTGGGTCTGGCAAACACCTTGGCCATTGAGGGACAGAAATACAACATCCACTGCAACACTATCGCTCCCATTGCCGGGTCACGTCTCACCGAGTCTGTAATGCCCCCAGGTAAGCAGGCAGATTCAAGAAAATTACCGATTGTACTGACAACAGGGATCTAGAGGGCGCGCGTCAGGCCATTATTACTTATTACTATTTAAAAAGTCCCCAAGAACTGGTAAAGATGAGTGGTGTTCTAGGTTCTGTCAGGTCTGTCAAGAAGGAGAGATCATTATCAACATTTCTGCTGCACACATTTTTGGGACTGAGCAAAGTAAAAACTTTTCTTTACAGCAGCTGCATAATGTATCGCCTGTACAATGGATATTTACAGAATGTGAGGCAGTGCTCCTGTTTGACATGCAAATTCCTCATCTAATATTCAAGAGCTGTGTGTGTGTGTGTGTTTCCAGCAGCCATGATGAAATCCTTTACACTTCTAAAAGTTTTAATTTGTCAGCCTTTGATTTCAAATAGGCAGCTGTGGCCTTTATTTCACTGTAGGTGTTCTTATATTCACAAGGTGTCATTTATTTGTTTCATGTAAAGTGTGTTGTGTATCTAATGTGAACACAAACAATAGCGAATGAATGTATTCAAATGTTTAACCATCTTATGAGCCAGTGTGCAAACCTCCTGTTTGGAACTAGCTCTGTCGACAAGGTGTCTAAATGAGTTTGTTGTCCTGTCGTGCTCGTCTCCAGGAGCATCTGTCACACTGCGCGGCGCCAACTGTCACAGGATGGTCCTACCTCACTCAGTGACTGAGTTCCATATGTGGGGTTTGATGACTCAGGGCTTTTGTAGAAAAACAAAAATGAAGGCAGAGACAGAAACAGTCTAATCTGAGTAAATGTCAGTGTGCAGGTCTGTAACGAATACGGAATATAACACAACGTCATGATGTCAATGTCAGTTGCTGAGTTTCAGGTTGTGAGGGAGGTACAGGTCCTCAGAGAAGGTACATGCTGATGAAACATTCACACGCTGAGTGTTAGTAGAGGAAAGCAACAGCAACTCACGCCTGCAGGCTCTGCTGCCTCGGACGAATGCTTGGGGCTTATCTGATAAATCAGACCACAATGCCAAAAGAGCCGGACCAGTGAAGCAGAAGTAACCGTTTGCTGTCCAGTGCGACTGTGTTAAGGGATGTTGTCGTGAAAACAAGCTCTTAAGCTCTTCTCTCCAGCCTTTTGTTTGTTCTGCTTAGATCTGGTAGCATCCCTGAAGCCTGAGTATGTCGCCCCCATGGTCCTCTGGCTGTGTCATGAACAATGCCAAGAAAACGGAGGGCTTTTTGAGGTATCTCTCTCGCTCGTATGTGTCACATCTGTGCTACAGTGTTGGTCTCTGGTCTCTGTCATTGAGAAGAACGTCCCCCCGACCTTTGTCGACATCTGTGTGAGGCTGATGTGTTTTCTGCTTCCAGGTCGGTGCAGGCTGGATCGCCAAACGTGAGTGCAGTGTGTTTGTCCTGAGGTGATGTTTCGTAGCCCACAACTTCACCAGCACTGTATGTGCGTGACACGCGCCGTACAACGACCTCTTTGTCTGTGTGTGTGTCCATGTGTGCAGTGCGCTGGGAGCGCTCTCGGGGCTGCGTTATGAGACGAAAGAACCAGGCCGTGACTCCTGAGGCTGTCAGGGACCAGTGGGACAAAGTCTGTGACTTCACAAACGCCACCAAACCTATGACGACGCAAGGTCAGTCATGTTCCGACCTGAGGGGCAGTGTGGCCCAAAGGTTAGCTGCTGAGGTCTGCGAGTTTGATTCCCCCAATGTAGAGGAGAAACAGAGTGGAGCTCACCACGACCCCGTGACCTAAGCCCGATGCACTTCTGCACCAGTCTCTCTGCATCGCTCTGCATGAAGCAACATGGAGCTTGTTTTTACAGTAATGAATCATTCATGTATAAACAAGCTCCGTGTTGCTGAAGTTTCAAATAAAGTTTTCTATGACACGCTGCAGCAGCATAATGTTCCTCACTGAAATCACCGTTTCTATGCAACAACGGTTGCAAGAGGTACTCCGAGAGCTGGAAAATCACATCATGCAACGAGGTCCTTGTTTTTGCTCAGCGGGGGGTTTTGTCGCCATGCTGCGTCTTCTCTGGAGACGTGTGCGTCATGCTACGGTGTCGATCTGACGCACAACTGCAAACAGTGTTTGTGCCTCGATAAGATTTTGAATATATTAATGTACCTGCATCCTTGAGTTCCTGGAAGGTCACTCATTGGTTTCAATGATTCACAGGGATGAAAAAAAAATAATGAAATCGGTCCGAGCAAGAAGTTCATAAGGGCTCCAAAGTAAAGTTGGTAGGGAGCGGTGTAAGAGCCCGTCAGCCTGTCAGGGCAAATCGCAAGTGGTCTGCTGCTGCTCATTTTTGTCCCATTAATCATCAGATAGATTCATCATTTAAATCCGCCAACATGCCTGATCAGTAAACTGATCTCACAGCAGGTTTTCAATGTCTTTTGGGTCAAATCTCTTTGACGTCCTCCTCTGTATGCACATGGTGGTTGAAGGTGCAGTGTGTTCTCAACCTACATGCTCTTGATGTCAGAGGGGGGACAAGGACCTGTCGTTTTATTTCTTCACTTTCCTGCTAAAGACAGAAGGTGTCCGACCCTCACATCTTTACTTGACCCCGCTGCGTGAGGGGAAACACGGTGTTAGAGTTCAGGAATATTATATTATGTGTCGAACAGAGGCGAAGGTGAGTACGGACTTTAGTATGAACAAGAAGACTGTTGTTGTCAGGTCTCATGCGAATACGAGGGTTGCAATTCTTTCTCTTTCTCCAACGCTCTCACAAGCACACGGTGAGAATGGGTGGTGGTGTTAGAGTTAGCTGAACGGAGGTGGCAGTCCCATGGGGAGTTAGCTGGCCTCATTAGCAGGTCTTTGTAGCGCCTCCTCATCTGTACTTTATTACCCAGACCCGCTGCTGTTGCTGAGTGGTGTAATTAGTGGTTGCAGACTGCTCGGTGTCACTTCTCACTTGTCTGAATCACCACAGGGATTCGTTGCTCGTGTTACCTGGACAGACGTCCAGTTTTTCACTACACACACACACACAAATCTTGGGCTTTAAATGTTGATGTAAAAGTTGTGTGTTTCGATATCACAGCAGTCCAATTAAAAGCTGTGGTTTCCTAGCATGGCGGAGCGTAGCGTAGCATTGTGAAAGGGACCGGTGTGAAGTAATAAGCTGATCCAGACTTCCAACTATGGTGTTTTTCACAGACCATGTTTAATCATCAGAAATCATCTGTTTAATTCCAGGCATTTCTCTTCATCCTCAAACCCTGGACGGACTTCTAACACGTTCCCGTTTTAATAAAATACCACTGAAATACATAATTCAACAGAGGAAGAAGATGTTTTTTGGTTTGTTGACCTTCTTGTCTGTGTTTGGTGTTGTGCTACGTTTGCAGACTCCGTTGGTTTCGTTGTGAGCGTGCTGTCTGGAGTGGACTCGGAAGGAGACGTCGGTGCGTCTCCAACGGCTGCCGCAGCGTCTGCTTCCTCCACCTCCAGCATCAGACCTGTGAGTAGACGCTCGCTGCTGTTTGGGCCACAATAGGAATATGAATCACTCTGGAATCAGCTTGGCTTTGTTGATCTGCCTGAAAAGGTGCCGGGTTCTGACACACACACACACACACACACACACACAGAAAAACAACCATCTGAAAAATCCAGCGCAGGTTTCCACAGTTTGTCTCCTGTTGAACATGTTCTTTGGTGTGAACAGCCTGTCTCCTTCATTCATCACCCCCCCACCCCCCAACAAAACAAGATGTCCTTTACTCCTTCATTTCATTCTGCCACTTGCAGTCATCACCTTAGTTGTACCTGTTTTGACCTGTTACCATTTCTGCTGGTGCCCCATTGTCAGACAGTTTGAAACATGACAACTCATGAACCATTAACATCGCCACGTTGTATTCAGTCAGGGAAGATCAGCTGCAACATCAATAAGTACTTAGACGTCCCCATTAAGTATGAAACAGTGTTGCATGAGCACAGCGTCGACTTCACTCTGAGAGCTCAAGTGCCGACACTCATCACAGCCTGATGCTGCTGATCCAGGTCACCTTCTGGTTCTACCTGTTCTGAACACGGCTGAGTTGTCTCAGTCAAACATGGAGCTGTGAGCGTGTCACATCCCTTTGGCTTCTGCAGACGTGTAGTGTGACAACATCTCCATCTTTCATGCTCTCCCTCTGTCTGCGTGGGTTCTCTCTGGGTACTCCAGGTCCCTCCCACCTCCAAAAGCACGCTGAGGTCGATTGACTGGTCTAGATTGGGAGTGAATGTGAGTGCGACTGGTTGAGCTGGCGACCCGTCCAGGGTGTATCGTGACGTCCACCCGTCGACAGCTGGGAGGTGACGAGCAAACGGACAGTATTTAACATTACACACACACTCTGAGGGTCGTTGACGTCTGTGAGTGTACACGGCTGAGAACATTGGAACGATTAGAGCATCAGCGCTGAGGTTAGAAGAGCTCTGCCTGAATGTAAATGGAGTTTTATTGGCTTTTCAGCATTTTCCAGCAGATGATTGGTGGCTGATGCACAGTGTCCACAACCCCCCCCCGCTGAGAAACATCGTCTGAACAGAAGCTCTGCACAGCGCCTGCCGATAGGACCGATCTCAGCTGTGATGTCGTCTCCCATGTTGGGTGTCACAGCAGAAATTAGAACGTGACTGTCAGATGTGAGGATTAAAAAGCTCTTTGTCAGGAATGAACGTCTTCAGACAGAGACTGAACAGCCACCGGCGATCACCATGTGCTGCTCGTACTTTGTTTTGATGTTTTCAGTCAGGACCTCAGTATTCCTGTTTCTTTCCCAACAAGTAGATAACAAGGATTGCTTTTGTATTGACGCCGGAGCAGTGATTAGATTGTCTTCAACTAAAATCCTGAGATGAATGTGTTTTAAAACAGTTTACACAGCAGCTGAGGGCTTCATGTTTTTCGGGGGGGGGGTCTGCAGTGAAGTCTGCATCCTGCTGAGCCCTCTAAGAACAGAACATCACTGAACTGCTGGTTCCTTGAATCCCAGAGACCCGACTGCTGAAATCAGACCCTCTAAGCTTCGACGCAGCTGCAGAAACCACACGATTTCATCTGTTTTACCAGAAAATATCCACTTTAAATCAATATAAACCAAAAACCCTGAAGAGCTAAATGCTTCTAGATGAATTCCACCATTGAACCATGAACTGATGAGTCATTGCAGTATTTTCTCTCTGACTTGTAAAGGACCGTTTCATCTCATCGTGCTGCTGAAGTCTCTGTGCATTTCACCATGAAGTGTTTTTGTGTTTCTCTGCCTCTAGACCGAAGCAGTGGGACAAAAACTCCCTCCGATTTCATTCAGCTTCACACACACCCAGTGCATCCTCTATGCATTGGGGGTCGGCATGTCCACCAAGGACCCAGACCATCTGAGGTGTGTGTGTGTGTGACCAGCCGTTCATTTATGTCAGACTTCAACTCTAGAAGTGGTTTTTGTTTTTTTTCTTTTTTTCTGTGCACGTGTTTGTAGGTTCCTGTATGAGGGCCATCCAGACTTTAGCTGCCTCCCCACCTTCGCTGTCATTCCCTCGCAGGCAGCCATGATGAATGGTGGTCTGAGCTCAGTCCCTGGACTCAACATAGACTTCACACAGGTCAGGGAACCAGCGTGTGGATGAACACACACACACACACATTCTTCACATGCATGCTTGTGTCACATGGAGCTTTCTGACTGTTGTGTGTCAGGTGTTACACGGTGAGCAGTACCTGGAGCTTTACCAACCTCTGCCGACCTCAGGTAGGAATCAATGAACCCACGTTATCTTCCTGCTTCGTATCACGACAGACAAACGGAACGTGTCGAAATACCTTCAGGTACTCTGACCTCCGAAGCCGCCATCGCCGATGTGTTGGACAAAGGATCCGGAGCCGTCATCCTCTTAGACGGTGAGAACCGGCACGATGCACATGAGAAACGGTGGCGTTAGGGGACACTCTGAGGCTCAGGCCCAGCGTCCGATGGTAAAGTCAGTGGAGCCAGGATTTTGCTCCCTTTATTTGTTTTATTGCTCTTACATCCATTTGTGATTTCCACCGTCACTCGAATGCATCTTCTCCATGAACTGGCCTCTCAGGCTGAATTAGACGGCGCTAATAAGCAGGCGCTCCGTAGGGACCGAAGTAATGGACTGAGAGTGGCTCCTGTGTCTGTTTGACACTTCCACGGAGACGGATGATCACAGCCACTCGGATCTATAATTAATCCCAACCTGAGGTTCCCCGAAGGACCCACGGAATGAAGTGCTCCGTAATTTATTGATACGCAGCACGAGTCTCCCTCCATTGATCTGAAGTCAAGCAGATGTTCTCCTCGCTGCTTTGAGCTGTACTGGATCCTCCTGGAGAGAGACACGTCGCCCCGACGTGGTCCTGCTGCGCGGCGGAGTCGATGTTTGAGGAGTGTTCAGGGATAGCTAATAGAACCCGTTTGATGCTACTGCAACAGTCTAAAGAGGTTCAACATCAGTCAATCTGTGTAACACAAAGTGATCCCCCCCCCACTGTGACTGAACCCCCACTCCTCTGGTGCTCCCCCACAGTGAACACCTACCACGGCGCCGAGCTCGTCTGCTACAACCAGTTCTCTGTGTTTGTGGTCGGAGCGGGAGGATTCGGAGGGAAAAGAACCTCTACAAAGGCCAAAGTAGGAACTCCGCCTGTCCGGAGACGCGTTGTTGGGTTTGGGTCCTCACCAGTTGTCTCCTCCAGGGTCCGGCGCCGCCCCCTCAGCGGGCACCAGATGCTGTGGTGATGGATTCCACCACAAAAGACCAGGTGAGTGTCGATGTAGCACAAGGAATCCACGTACCGCAAAGAAGTTACCGACAAGCTTCTCATGCGCTTTGCAAACGGAGCGCTGAGCGTAGGACGCAGCAGGAAACACTAAAGACCGGAACGAATCCCTCGAGCGATTAAAGCCACTGTACCGCTTCAAAGACGTTCTTATTTTAGGTGTCTCTTCTAATGCCTTCATGATCATTTAATTTCATCCCGCATCTGTGTATGAGAAGTTCAGGGGTTCATGAATTAGATATAGATCTAAACCCCCCCGGTTCCAGGCGGCCCTGTACCGTTTGAGTGGAGACTGGAACCCTCTTCACATCGACCCCAGCTTCGCTGCCATGGGAGGTGAGAGTGCACTTTGATATCTGGTGACGTGACGCTTCCGCGGCGTCTGTATCTGGGATGGGTTTTTTTTTAAACCCGTTTTAAAAACGGTCTTCCAGGCTTCCAGGCTCCCATCCTGCACGGCTTGTGCTCGTTGGGCTTCGCAGCGAGACACGTCCTGAAGCGGTACGCCGACAACGACCCGTCCAGGTTCAAGGCTATGAAGGTCTGGATCACCTGACACTCCACTTCCTGTTGTCGCCCCAGAGTACTCCACCCAGAGTACTCCACCCAGAGTACTCCACCCAGAGTACATGTCTCCTTCTTGTCTTAAAGACATCACCCTAACATCACCGGAAGAAGAAACGGTGTCGACAGTTTTCAGTTGGCGTCAGCAGGAACTTCTGTCATAAGAAAACAAAACAGTCCACTGGTAGAATCTTCTGTTTGTATGAATGAAGAGTGTTTAAGAACACGTCTCTTTTTCAGGTGATGTCCTTATTTCTTGAAGTGTTTTTAAACTAGAAACGATGGTCGCTGCTCACACAGGGACAGATATCACAGGGGATGTCCACTCCAGAGGCTGACGGACATGAAACAGACATGTTCAACGGTCCGTCTTAGAGGACTGATCCGGAGCGTTGAACGTGTCTGTGACCCTTTGGAGTGGACGTCCCCTCTGTTGTCTCACCTGGACTTAAGAGACGTTTTGATTGGAAGATAAACAACATTCTTGGTAATATGTATGTAGAGTTGTTGCAGTGTTTTCATCTATCCAGTCTATTTACATACC
>CAAKHB010001916.1:35981-46116 GCA_901007665.1 Aeoliscus strigatus | reverse complement strand
GTGTGTGTGTGTGTGTGTGTGTGTGTGTGTGTGTGTGTGTTGCATGGTGTATGGTTCTTATCTACTGTGTGTGTGTGTGTGTGTGTGTGTGTGTGTGTGTGTGTGTGTGTGTGTGTGTGTGTTCTCACATAACTCAAAACATGCTTGTGGATTTTTTCCTGTAACATTGTGAGACAGGAGTGGTGTTAGGTACACCACACACAGAGAGACGAGCAGAGAGCAGAGAACCACCACTCTTCATTAATTCAATTCAATTCAATTTATTTGTTTAGCCCAACATCAGAATTTACAATTGTCTTGATGGACTACAGTAAACATGACTAGAAGTTACTATTTTCATGCAGCATATTTTCAGTTTATTACAATTGCAACTACTCCCATGTTTTATCTTTATTTTTTGATTGCATGTTACCTCAGATTCATGTTACCTTCACATATTGTATGCTATTATATTTTTTTACTATATTTCTTACACCACTGTCATTTGCCTTCTCTGCTCTAATCCTGTAAATTTAAATAAAGTGTTTAAATTTTTTTCACGGGCCTCTGGGTGAACATCGGAATGAGACACACCTTAAATACGCCTCTTTGGGCAGGAAGCCTGGGGTCATCAGGTAGTACTCCAATCCCTGTGACCCAGTGACCTGGACGGAGCACAAACTGAATCATTTCTTCTTCCTCTGTCACAAAACCACTTGAAAGGTGAACTCCTGCCATGTTTGTAGACTTTAACAGAGGCTTTTCACACTGTTCTGCAAGAAAATATGTATTTCATTGCCACACTGAACCTGAGATTTGATGTGTTAACTAAATAATATTCAAATAGAATAGTCTGCTCTATTCAGAGACATTTGCTAAGTATTGCCATACTTTCTGAACATTTCTGTCACTGCCCCTTTAACGTGGGGCTTCCTGCACAGGTTACCAGCACATATTTCTTCCAGATGGATCCAGATAAATCAAAAGTCACGATCTGGCAACAACGCTTGCAACTTTGAGAGCAGAAGATGTGGAAGGTATAAGATCCGTCTGTTAACGGCAGCATGAACACCAAAGTACCTCCAGTGTCTGAGGATGTCATCATTGATGATATGATGGAAATGTCCCCACAGGAAGTACGTGTCACACATGTTGGCCTGTTATTAGCACAATCTAGAGCTACTACGGCTCTTCAACTACATCCAGTGGCTTCACGAGTCCAACGCAACAGCCAACAGGAGAGAACAAGGGACAGAAAGCCTGTCAGGCAGACGTTGAATACAGGTGACTAGACCTACAGATAACAGACGGGACAGTTACTCCCAAAAAGATGTCAACAGAACTGAAACGGTTCTGTGACTAACTCAATTCTAAAAATCACTGAGGTAATAAGGCTGAAGATTGGACTCAAGGCAGAGTTTGACTGGTGTTTGAACACAGCACCAGGTTTTATTCAGAGGCCGAGGTGGCAACACAGAGAAGGTCAATTAGCTCACACGGACACAACGTACAGGAGGAGATGCAAAAAACAGAGAGCCTGAAACTGACCAATAAGAGTCAAGAGTTGGCTCGTTTCCAGCCGCACGGCAGAATGACATAACAATCACATGACAACAAGGTGTAAGCAAGCAGGTGCAGACATACACTGACACAGCATAAACAGAAATATCGGGTGAAGACGGGTATCAATTAGCCCCCCTCCTCTGGTCAGGCACATGGCATGGTTGGTGTACAGGAGGATGGGGAGGAGAGGGGAGAGGACGGGCTCTGTTCCCTCTAGTCAGAACTTAGTGTAATAATGTCCACTGACCTTTGACTGAGATCAATCTTTGTTGTACAATTGTCAATATACCCCAAGAAAGAAAAAGTATTTTCGTCCGATGAATCGATGAAATAATCAGTAGAATATTCCACTGTGGAAACACTAGCTGCAGCTCTGTAAGTACAACAGCTGAAAATGAGCATATTAGGGAGTGTCGTCAGTGCCGCTTTCTCCCCATTGTCAATGAATAACCCCTTTATTGCAATGAGGTGAGAGTGTTTGAAGGAGAAGGAGCCGCTGGCGCTGATCCAGTCAGTCAGCGGACCACATCAGGAAGCATTCAGACATGACCAGCAGTCACACAGTGTGGAGCCACAACAGTACCACCACTGAACACCCCACCACCCACCACCCACCGGCCCAATGTCGCATTAGCTGTGTTTCACGACTGAAAAAACAACACACACTCATCAAGTGACAGCAGGGGACACTAAAGTATGAAATGATTCCTGAACTCCAAACGCTTATTTCCTGACAAAGCCTACAAAGACAGGGACCCTGATAACCACACGTCGGTCCTAGTTCTACTTCTGCACCGAGCTGACGCCGACCCACACCGTGGTGAGCGGTACGTCTGCGTCTGTCTGCGTAGCTCTGTCGTGTTTCTGTTTTTTTCCCGGTTCTCGGTGTCTTTGTCTCCTTCAAGCGAGCAGATCTAGTTACTGTAGCAGCCCCACCCAGATCAGCATCATTTTCCGCTCTATTATTTTGGTCCAAAGTAGCCTTGTGGTCGGTTGTATTTTCTCGGCAGACGGAAGTCATGCTCCCAGATCTGGGAAAGTCACGGGACGCACACGGTCCAATCACAGTCCTCTGTGGAGGTCCGTGTTCCATGGACTTCCCAGTGGCCGATACAAAGGACATGAGCAGACGGTGGCGGATGGTTTCTACAACCTGCCGAGGTGAGACGTGGCCGAACCCTCCCTCGGCTTCGAACACTTAGCAGGAGGCTGTTGTCCATCAGGACCACGACTCCGCGCCACATTCTTCTCATTGGGACCCCCACTAACAAGAGCCACTGCCCCTAGGTTCTGAACATATGCAGCTGATATATACGCCCGTTTTCCACAACACCCAACATGGAACGTGGTACCTGCTGCTGTTTTTGGTTCTGAACGTGACATCTACTGGCCTCTGATTGGTCCCTGAAGACACAGGGACGCCCCTGGAGCTACTGTCAACACCAGAATCGACCAGCATCAGCGATACGGTTCTGTATGTCTGGGCTGGTGAGAACATTTGTAAAGAGCTGGATGCAGTGACCTGAAATGAGACAGTAGGGCCCTCGTCGTCGTGACGACCCGAGCACACACACCGAGGGGCAACTGAACTGTCTGGTACTAAAGCGAGTGGCGTAGGGCTGCTGCTGTGTAGTGGAATGGATGTTATCATCATATCAGTTTCTCTTCAATGCAGTAATTCTTTGTGCTTCCTGTGCTTGACCTCTGACCCCAACTTCCTCTCACTAACACGGTTGCAGCCTGTCAAAAGGAGCTGGAGCCCATCCCAGCTGATGTTGGTCCAGAGCGAGGTTCCAGACAGGCCATTTACTGTCACCTTAACACCACTTAGTCTCCATTTCACCGGACTGCACTTTGAAAAGAAGAAAAAGCCATACTTGTTAACATGCAGGGACAGAGAGGAAAATCCTCGGAGAAGCACTGCACAAGAAATGAGACCAAAGAAAACGACGTCCAACATGATATTATCCCTCCTCCTCTTATATTTCTCAATATTCCTCAAGTCAAACAGCAGTCAGCCAACCTGGTGGTCACACCAGATGATGCCCTCTTTCTGCGGCTCATTGCGAGCTCGACATTCCTCTGATGACATGACTTCTTCGAGCATCACGTCATGAGTCTGGAAAACACTGCTCACCACTTACCGATCTCTTCGGTGCCGACCGCGCCGACTTTCTGCCGAGTGCCATCATTAGTACGGTTTATTTGCTCATGGAGCAGTCTGGCTGCGTGTTGTGTGAGGCAGCTGCTGATGTCAGAGCAGTAAGCACCTCGCCTCGCCGCTCTTGGTCGACTGTTTATTTGGAAGTCATTACTGGTGCCCAGCTTGGACCCCGTGTCTGCTGATGCACAATCAAATCAGCCATCTCATGATTAGACAGTAATGACACCCGTCACCAGATGTCTTCTGCCTGAGGTGGTTTTAGAACAGAGAACCCACCTGGACATCAACTCAAAGGTCCCACAGACTGTGACAGACTGAGACAGGAGAAAACTGTGTCCTGTTCAACCAACATGTTGAACCTGTAATACTGATGTGTTGCCAATATATTAGTGGTGTGGTCAGAAAACGTCCAGGGGTTACTAGGAGTTGACAGGTAGCACTTCACAGCCAAGTTGCCTTGATGTTACATGTTTAGTTTATTAGAACCTCCACAGAGGTGGTACTCATAAAAAGTACCAGGTACCAGGTTCGAGCGCCGGTGGAAACGTAAAAAAAGCAAAAATATTCAACCACTCGCCTTATTTTTTTAGAAAGTGTTCAGATGTAACCAAAATTGTAATCATGAATATTTCCATAAGCAACTGCAATTTAATAACTGACTGGTTAGATTGACTTTGTATTTAAAGTACTCCCCAGCACTGGCCACTAATCAAGTCCAGTTCAAAGGCCCTTAGAGATCAGACCTGTTCCAACTCAAACATAACGACACTGACATGTCCACAAATGGACTTTATTCGTGTTGATTCAACACTAATTACTGCAATGAGACTTGTGTTGATGAAACACATTTCAGCTGCTGTCCACTGGACTACTTTCTGATCGAATTTGGAAATGAAAATACATTTGGTGACATGTAAAGTGAAAAAGAAAGACGGCCCAGTATTTAACTCGCTTGAACAACCCCGTCATCGTGACTCAAGTCTTCTTTCTGTTATGACTGGCGAGTACAATTGGAAAAATCCACAGCATGCAACGGAATAATGTTGAGCTGAGGCTGAAACTGAAGTCAACACTGTGTCCGCAGGTTTCATTGAAGTCCATTGGGTCCAGACTAACTGGGGGCTCCGGGTTCATCTCGAAACCTCTGAGAAGGGGTCATCTTCCCTGCTGACCTAAGACAGAATTGTTTCCAGCAAAGGAAATGACTGCAACCTCCACTGCACATGGGTCATGAGCGAGACACACTACAAAGAGCTTAATCTATTTATAGGAAAACACGGCACTCACAGTACAGTGATCAGGGGGGAACGGAGCCCTACAGGACGGAAAGACAGCTGGACGCCGAGGTTACGACAGTTACCAACTGTCCAAATCCAAAATAGGCCTCCCCCTTCTCTTCTTTGATGACGTCAACTGATTCTCTTCAGACGTTTGGACACTCAATGCAAGAAACACAAATGTCTAAAGCAGTAATCCAAGTGATGGAGGAAAAACTGCAGGAGAACAAGGAGAACATACTGACGTTCATTCTGCACCAGAGGGTCAGTGCCTGAGACTGACGCCCATGTCCCCGTACCACCACGGCCCTCAGGGCTCTGTTCACTTCCAGCCATAGCGACAAAAACGAGAAGACGCTGTTACCGATGTAACCCCAACGAGATCGACAGCATTGTCCCCTCACGTTTCCATTCAGAATAAGAATCAGAATCTGTTTTTATTGCCATTGTCAGTGAGAGATTCACGACTAGGAATTTAGCGCGGTGCTAGCGTGCAACATATATTGATAAAAAAAAACTATATTTGTATAAAACCTATACTGTACAGATTGAACATGCAACAGGCTAAGATAGATACAAAAGAGTATTCCAGTATTCCATTCCAAAAGAGATTCCAGCCCACTTCCTAACTACATCTCAGATGCCTCCGGTGTGAAGCAGGGGTGACGCCGCCATCACAGAGGAGAACACCTGGAGCATACGCACCAAAGTCATCACATTCAGGAGCTTCTAGAGAACCGACGCAACACAGAGAGCTGCCGTTGTTGTCGTCAGCCAGTTAGCACACACGGGCTGAGGAGAGGTGGAGCTGTGATGTCATTGGCTCAGGAAAGATGAGCATAAGTTGGACACACACAGGAGGAACTGAGGAGTCTTCACATTTATTCACCGGATTCAAACATGATCGTATGAGGCTCCAAAACACCGGTTCATGTGGACCAAAGGTCTCCGCTACTTTTCCTCCCACCATGTGTCCAGTAAAGAAAAAGAATAGTGATGTAGGCTTTTGTTTGTATCAACCAAACAGGAGCATGTGCATGTCAGTTTCCTGAACCTTTGACAGCGCTGACATGAAGCAGTTGAGGACTCAACAGGCATCTATCAGCAGCAGGGTCACTCTCTGTAGAACAGTGTTCATGTAACAAGAAACTAGATGTACTGTAGATCATGTCGCCGTCAAAAGAGGAACTACTCTGACAGAAGAGAGTCCGATAAGATGGTGGGGACGGGCACGGCTGAAAGGAGACAAAGGAGGGACGAATCACCAGGAGACCCTCGGCCTTCTCCAGAGAGCTGGTGACAGTGAACGCATAGAATGAATTCATATATTAGTAAGTTCCCCTTTGGATTATCATATTACAACCAAACTGGTAACCTTGAAAAGAAGTGGGGAAAAGCGGGGGGAGGGTGTGTGCAGGCTTCTAGAAATTTGCACATTTCAGGTTGGAACACATGGGAGCGATTACAATCTCCACAGATGGCAAATATCTTTTTGGCCATTAGAGAAATAATGAGTTGCGCTGCCATCAAATTTATATTCCTATCATGTGGGGTCTGTGTGTTGGAGCAGTGACAGGCCATTGTTTCCAGGGCCAAAACTATTTGCCTTCTAACCTGTAGTGGGACTGGGGTAAGTACCAGCAACAGCTGTCCCATAATCCATCCAGGTTCATATTATTGGAAACACTGACATCAAGCTGAAAAAATGAGAAGAAAAACATGCCAGTTGGAGCGTTAAAGCAGTGATCCATCTGTAGTTCAAAAAGGCAACACACGAGTAGGCGAAAACAATCAGCTCTCCTTTCCCCTTCTTCCCTTTTCCCATTACTGACAGCCCAAATGGGCCAAACATCTGCCTTTCCTTCCCAGCAGAAGGGAAGCTGATTTGGTTCCATGCTGCTCCTCCAACAGCTCAGACCGGATATTAGGAGATAGTACGGCGCCTTCTCTCCCCAAAAGTGGTCACCAACCGACACAGACAGGTCCACCACCTGAGTCACATTGTCACCTTTCTTTAAAGCTACACAGCCCATACTGCAGACTGTAGTCAGGAGAACATCAACGGTTCCTGAAAGCTGAGAAGTCCCTCGGGTCCCCTACCTGGAGTGAAGAAGGGTCAGGGTCAGAAGGAGAAGACGTCCATCCGCTCCAAAAAGGGGACAACGGCCAAGTGGCTGTTGTTACTGTTGCCGTAGAGACAGCAGCTTGTCCACTTCCAGGAACCGATGGACGTCTTCTCCTTCTAGCTCCTCCTTCACACCAGGTAGAGGAACTCAGTGACACTTCTCAGCCTTCAGGGAGGCTGTGGGTAAACAGTTACAGACCTGGATGTCGTGTGATTGACGTCTGCGCTGGTTCTGAAGAAAGACCGACGTTTGTGGACCATCTCACTTCAATCTGTCCCGTGATCAATGTGAACACAAACTTCAGAGAATATTTAAAGGATGGCCCTTCAACAAAGATCTGAAATATACTGCAGTTCACGTTCACCTGCGAATATGATGCTGTTCCTCCTTCACATGCACCAGTGATTTCTGGAACCCTGGACCACTGAGGTCACTCCTTTGACCCCGTGGACGACAGGCGGTGTGTTAGCGCTCTGTTTTCATGTTACAGCCGTGGTGGTGACCTCGGAGACAAGTGGCTGGCTGATAAAACAGGTGATGTAGGTTTGATATGATGGTGAATATGTTTGATGTTTAACTTTTAATGATGAGTTGGACCCTGAATGTGAGCCACAGTGTGGTGGACATTTCTACCAGACCTCCAGCAAGATGTGAAACAACAATTCAGTCAAGCACTTGTCTCTTACTCTGCAGAGGGAACGAGTCTCACAAAGCACCCCGGCAGTCAGTACAGAGTTGGTCAAGGGAAAGTCAGCATTGACTGAGGTGTTACACCTTTCATTGGGACAGATCATGTCTGTGTCCTGATCACCACATCCTTGATCAGCTGGATGTGTAAAAGACTTCCGTTTTTCCTCCACGTCTCAGCACATTCTTTAAGAGGAAAACACAAAACACAACCTTTGACAGGAACTGTTACCTCTCATTGTAGAGTATTAAGTATCAAGTAGAGCATTTCAGTAGAACCCTTCAACCCCAACAACTGGTTGTCTTGGTGACATGACGTCAACATATGACGGATGAAGTGGACTGTTTACAGGTCAAAGGTCATTGAACCTTTTTGGAACATTTCCTGGTCAGTTCATCACTGAGATGTGAAGAGTCAATCCCCTTGTTAGAGAACAGCATGTGATGTAAAACAAGTACTTGAATAACAAGTAGTTATGAATTTAAAAGTTTGGGAGAGGTCAAATGAATCCAACTTGAGGTCATATAGTATTTTAGGTGTTCAGTAGTAGTAGTAGTAGTAGTAGTGGTAGTAGTAGTAGTATACCACTGGTGCAGGGTGTCTGAGAGCTGATCGTCCCTCAGACGTTCCACCTCTGATGGAAACTATTTAATGCCTTCAGCCAGAAATAACTACTGGCTCTGTGCGCATCAGATTCCACAACACACAACAAAGACCAAAAGGAGGAATGTTGGCGTTTGTCTTTGAGAGGATTCCGGATTCATGAACTACCAGGACATGTTTGAGGCTGCATGTGTCTGCTGGGTAAAGACCGGGTGTGTCTGTGTCAAACGTTACCGTTCTGTTCATCCAGCTCGTTGCCGATCTCCTGCCCCATCATCTTCTGCCTGCTGATGACAGCTGCCAGTGTGTCCAAACCGGCATCCTGGGCTGGGAGGACAGGAAAGACCATCATCAGCATCATCTTTCTGTTTTTTTACAGCTCTCTGTGACGATTTGGTTCGTTTTTCTTTTTCTTTTTCTTGCTGAGAGCAGCTTTCCCAAGGGGACACACAGTCTACCACAGGAACTGGTTTACGCACAGGCTCAGGCATTCACCGTTACCCAGTACCGCGAGGACTCCCTCTGGGGACGAGAACACCCCTGTGGTTTCTCAGTCTTAGCAGGACTCTGATGGCTAACTGAAAGTAAGCAGAGCCGCAAGGGACAGGGAGTGTGGAGCAGGCTGGGCTTCAAGAAGATCCTACAGAGCTTACAGAGTTCTGATGACGGCTCATTGATTCGATATGCTTGAATCCACTTCTACCCTCCATTTTACATGAGCTGATGGACGATTATGTTTAGAATGAATTAAAGTCCATCGAGACAATTGTTAATTAAGTTGAATTGAATTCAACTGTATGAATGATAAATTAACAGGCCAGGCTGCAGGGAACTGTTTTCATCATTTTATTGTGAAAAGCAGTGACACTTGACTCGCTCCGACCTTCCTTCTAAATCATCGACGTCCCGGCCACTGTCACTCGAACTGAGCAGCTCGCGCTGGTCAGCTGCTGACCACAAAGGACGAGTTAGGGAGTGGTGAGTTAGTGGGTACGGTCCACAGTAAATCTTCGAGGGCCAAGTCGGACATCTGGGAGAAATTTGGTTTGCTTCAAGACAATCAGGGCGTCGTTAGTGCTACGCCATGTGCAAGGTGTGCAAAAAGGTTTAGCCTTTGAGCCCAGCAAGCTTTGTCACTGAGAAACACCCAGAGTCAGTAGTTAGTACCTGTCTGCCTAGCATGATTTTCGCACGTGTAAAGACTGGTGCAGGTGTTCATAGTCAGTGCCGCCGCCTGCAGCTCATCATCTCCTTACACCGTTAATGTGTTTGCTGCTGCAGAGTGTGTCTGTGCTGTTCATGTACTGACGGCTGATGGGTGACGGGTGGGGTCTGGATCAGGTTTAGACATAATCACAGGTGCTTTTAGTGACCGGCGCAGGACTCTACAGTAGGTCTGGAGCCGAACGTCAGGGTTCACCCTGGACGAGTCACCAGCTGAAGGACAGACGACCATTACACTGATTTACAATGGAGGTGGGAGGAAGTCGGAGTACCCGGAGAGATCCCAAGAGAGAAATCCTTCCAGGGACCTTCTCGCTATGAGGGGATAGTGCTAACCACTGCCCCACCATGTCAGCCCTCACGTCAAGAAGCAGACAGACCAAACAAGTAAACAAACACTAAAGATGAAAATAAAAAAGTGTGAAAAGCTGGTGAGTCACATCATTCCAGGCGTTCCAAAGACATCTAATTACCTTCAATGATTCGCTGCTGCTGCGCTTTGATCTCTCCA
>CAAKHB010001916.1:16612-35961 GCA_901007665.1 Aeoliscus strigatus | reverse complement strand
CGGAGTACCCGGAGAGATCCCAAGAGAGAAATCCTTCCAGGGACCTTCTCGCTATGAGGGGATAGTGCTAACCACTGCCCCACCATGTCAGCCCTCACGTCAAGAAGCAGACAGACCAAACAAGTAAACAAACCCATAATAATAATAATAATAATACACCAGTAATTCAAATCATTGGGGTGATGGGGAAGCTGAGGGAGACGAACCTAAAGATAGATAAAGAAACCTGGGCGGTCAGAGGAAAAATGACGGTAAACACTGTAAAATGGTCATAAAGGTCGATGTGAAAATGTCATTTTTACAACATAGAATAAAACACTAAAGATGAAAATAAAAAAGTGTGAAAAGCTGGTGAGTCACATCATTCCAGCCGTTCCAAAGACATCTAATTACCTTCAATGATTCGCTGCTGCTGCGCTTTGATCTCTCCAAAAGTCAGACCTCGAGTTTCCTCTGATTCATTGATCAGCCATGGGTTGGACGCGCCCCCTCCAGTCGCCCCTCCAGCCATCAGTGTGTGCCTTAGACCACATACATGGACGGCAATCATTAGCACAATGCACACTCTCTTGGTGGGTTTAACTGGGATTTCATTTAGCTTAGTTCTAGTTTACTGTAAACAATCCAGTAGGTGGCGCCACATCCCCATGCTTTGACAGTGAGTCACAATGTTCATGGTTTTCCCGGCATAAACAAGAATAAACCCGAGCATCATCAGTGCAAGTGTTAGTCGAGAAGGTTCTACCTGGTGCGTTCAAGTGACCTAACAAACAGGCGCTCACCAGTCACTTGACGGCAGAATGGACAACCTCCATCCAAAAGAAACAGCTGTTCATTGAAAAGATCGGACTGGTTCAGGACGGTCACACGTCTACAAGAGCTGACTCGGACCGTGAGAGGCGTGACTCCAGCACGTGCAGACGACAATCCTGTCGGCGTGGAGGAAGCTGTGCTTCTAACAACCAACTGTCACGGTTCTTTCAAATGAAGCCTTTCTGTTTTTTTCCCCAGCCAACACATGAAGCCAATTTCTCTCACGTCAACTCGTGCATCTCATCATGTGATGATTGTTTCAAGCTGCTTTTCAAGTCGTGAAAGTATCGGCGTCGGCGCTGGCAGAAGCCGGTGCCCTCAGAGGCGGTGCCCGTGTGCCCGTGTATGTCCGTCTCCACCTCTTCCTTCGAGGGGCCCCGTGTGTGAAGATCCAATTAACCAGCCTGCGGGGGTCTTCCAAATCAGCACCCCAGTCCTGACGGAGTGACTCGGACAGGAGAGATTTAACCCTTTCTGATTATTTCCACTGAAGTCAGACACAAAGGAAAGGTTACTGAATAATTGAGGAAAGGTGGGTGCGGGGGGCATCGGGGTGAAGAGAGCCATGTCCCTCTAGTGCTTAGTCAGAAATGACAGATTAAAGACACCTCGGCTCCATGCCTCCAAATTCAAACAAATACGAGAGCGGCTTAGATTATCCGAGCATGGCACTGGGCTCCCCCGACATTCATCCTGAGACCACACAGTGGGAATGGCTGCTCCCCACAAATTCAAATCATCCACCGCATATCGCTGCTGAAGTCAGGTCTCAGTGAACTCACTCAAAAGCACAGAACCACATGATTACACTTGGCCAAGCTAATTTATTAGCCAGAGCCTTTTATGTAATTGGGTGTGTGGTCTGTAAAAGATGAAAGCTGCTGCTGAGTACATCGACCCCTTCAGACGGGCTCTGAAGCATTCTTCTACTGACGCATCTACTGCAGTCAGTGTTCTGTACTGAGCTTAAGATGAATACTGACACGCACGACAGACGAGAGGAAGTGGACAAGACCACTGACTCCGTCCAACTTCCTCCACAGCCCGTTTACATGGACCTGTGTGTGTGTGTGTGTGTGTGTGTGTGTGTGTGTGTGTGTGTCAGGAGGTGCCAAATGTGTGATCACGAGTGCAAGGCGAGCAAATCTCTGAATGAAAAAGAACGAAGTGGACAGGTGGACTGATAGCACAGGGAGAGGTCAAGGGTCACTTAGTGACCGGTGACAGACCGCTCAAGGACACGACCGTTCATTAGTTTTAATTGGACAAAATGAAAGGTACTGTGGTCCTAGCAGAGTCGTCCCACGCGTTCAATGCTCGTTTTGGCTCCGCGACAGAGTCTGCCTGCAGATTCTGATTAAACGGGTGGTAAATATATATATATGACGCTACTTAATGATGGAGAATTTGTTTGAACCAAACAAAGACAGTCACTGCATTGTCGAAAGTTTCTGAAAGATCTTTCTGATCTGGTCGGTCCTAACTACAAACATGGACATTCATTTCTGAAAGTTATGGTGGGGTTAGGGTCGGCACGCGGTCTGGTCGTGAGGACTAGACTGGAATCCATCTTTGTGACATGACATGGTCCTGACTCGTGAACTCGTTTGTGACGGACGCTTGGTTTCGATACCTGGACGGTTCCGCTTCTGTGGCGTCTCCTTTGAAGGAGTCATTAAGCTGCTTCTCTCTGGTGAGCAGGTCATCGATGAGATTCTGCCTTCTGTCAGCTTCTGACTGCATTCTGATGAGGCAGCGTTCAGGTCTTCAAACGGCTCCTCCGTTGAAACAAAAGTCTGTGGGACACTGAGTGTCATGAATGACCTGTTCTGAAACACTCTAATGACCTCTGTTGGCACATCGCTGTTACGACACACCGAGAAGACACAGTCTCAATCTCATGACTCAGCTGGACTCGAAGGGAAAAGGATACATGCGTCTGGATGATGACAGGCGCAGCAGAGACTCTTTGAGCTGGGCGATGCTCTGCTTGAGCTTCTGCAGTGACGCCCGAAGGGTCATGTTGATCTGACAAACAGACACATTCACAACAAATGAGAACTCCTCAAGAGACGAGAGATGTATTCTCATTGTAAACACGTACTTTTGCAGGGTTCCCCCCTGTCCTCTGCTGCCTGCTCCGTTCATGGATGTTTTCTGCTATTTCCTGAGCCAGCCGACAAGTGGCGTCATAATTCTGTAACCTAGAACATTAAAGAGGAAGTGACGGACAAATGATGATCACATGGACTGTCTCATTCTTTAGCACGTATGGATGATGGTTGGCTTTCATTTTAACCTACGATGAAACACACTATACTGGTGATAACTACTAGCAGTTGTAGCCGTTTTACGTTATTCTTGTTTATTCTTTTCCAGCTGAAGTTAAAGTGTGAGACGCTCCAGCGTGTCATCAGTCATGTGACATTTATTAGCCAAGTCATTTTCCTCCTTCTATTCAATTCGAATGTAAACCACAGAAGAGTATATTTTGGTAAATCAAGGTATTGTTATTATTGCCGTGTTTGCAGCGACATTGCATTAAGAATAATAGTTCCTGACTACTGATTAGACTCAAATCCAACGACCCCGAGCCCGAGCCATCAGCTAGCTGAAAACACCACACCACCAGGGGAATCTGCTGACGTTGATAAAAGTGAACAGCTGAGCTCCGTGCTTACCACAGGTCCTGAGACATTACGATAAAAGTCTCTGGGAGGAGGAAATCCACGAAATTTGAAGCCTTCGGCGTAAACACAGCACCACTTCCGCTTCGACCTGACGTCACTACGGCAAACGTCGAGGAACAAAATACATCAGCGCCCTTCTGATTAAAGCTGTAACACCCCTGCTGTTGCTTTGTCTTTGGTTGTGCATAGTTTTATCATCTTTGTGTGCTTGTGAGAGCCTGGTTGTTCTGTTCCGTTGATAAGCTACATACGTTCATTGATAAATTCAAAATATGAGTGGATAAAATCACGTTATCACCAGTCACCTGAAGACCAGAGACACAGAGTGGAGGCTTGTTTAAAAAGGTTCATGTTAAGGCTGGTGTACATTATGGAATCATTATGAAACCAAAAGTTACATGAGCAAAAACAACCCAAAAAACACACACAAAACTGAGAACAAAAAATGTAGACGTTTGTATCAGGTTACGCCTCAAAGCATCAAGTGCTAATCTGAAAGCAAAACTGACACCAGCAACAACAATAATTGGTGGGTCTGCCGCAAGAGCCAACCTTACTATCCTGTGTGTTTCTTCTTCTTCTTTATCTATTCCTTCTTTATTTATATTTACGTTTTTATGTACGATTTTTGCCATAGAAAATGAATGGGAGCAAACTCAAAGAGCTCATATCTCGGCCAAAGCTCGCTCGATGTACACAAAAATACATCGACGCGTTCAGGGTATCGCCCCGGTCCAAACGATGCGTGCTGGGTCCAGATTTGACCTACGGCCTGCGAACAGTCAAAGGTCAAAGGTTCACCATAGACAATGAATGGGCACACACTTCAAGTGCTCATATCTCAGCCAAATCTTACTCAACCTAAACAAAAATACATCCACACGTTGAGGGTATCGCCCCGGTCGAAACAATGTGTGCTCAGTCCAGATCTGACATACAGCCTGGGACCAGTGAAAGGTCAAAGGTCCCCCCATACACAATCCTTGATATTCCAGAGGGAAAGCTAGAGTGAGTAGAGTGTGGGAGCCTCAGAGAGAAAAACAAAATTTGACAAACACATTCATACTGTGGGCTCCGGTTTGGATCCAGATACACTAAAATACACTATTTTGGTAGAAGTTTTCGTCTGCTCTCCAGCCATGTGCCTCTCGAGCCCATATCTCGTTCCGTTTTCACGTGACGTTCAAGGAAAGGTGAGGCGCGTCGTCGAAAATGCAGCCAAATTGTCAAAAAATTGAAAAACACATCACTGAACATTTTAATGCTTTGGGCCGTTTTTTTGGCGCCAGCTACATAAAAATACATTCATTTTGTAGGTATTTTTTTGCTGAATCCAACGGCGCATCTCTGAAAGCTCAGTCTTTTTCAGTTTTCTTGAAAATGCGCTTAAAACGCCTCTTGCCCCTAAAATCTTGGCTGAAAAAAAGCGACTTTTTTTCCAAACAGCTTGGTCTTGTGCC
This sequence comes from Aeoliscus strigatus, assembly GCA_901007665.1. Classification (NCBI taxonomy): domain Eukaryota; kingdom Metazoa; phylum Chordata; class Actinopteri; order Syngnathiformes; family Centriscidae; genus Aeoliscus; species Aeoliscus strigatus. The sequence goes on along the minus strand of CAAKHB010001916.1, from coordinate 30,998 downwards.
CTCTGTGTTTGATCTATTGACTTGAAATTTTACTCTTCTGTAGTGTTCTTTGTCCCCTTTAACATGTGTAATTTTCTAAGCGTCACGTCTTTTCGTTCTCACGCGACAGGTCGGCGAGCTGGCACTTTGAAGCCGAAGATTTCCCCATTGGTGTCGATACGGTGCTACAGCTGTGCGGGCGACGGGCGGCACGCGGACAGCAACGGGGCAGACCCACCTCAAAATTTCTCGAAGAGGGATTTTCTAGTCACTTTTGTCATCTAGCACGTTTCAATGGTCTCTCCAATAAGAAATATTATTTGATTGGTTTCCATGCTTTGATATACTGAACTGATGCCATTGCAGTCAGTGTGTCAGATCCAGCAGTCCTTTGATATATTACTGATATACAATGCTGGGTGTTTTACACAGTATTTCCAAAATGACTGTATCTCAGTACAGACTCCAGAATTCTATTCCACTTGTGTTATGTATTGTATTCTACTCTGAAGTGGTTGAAGTACAAATGAAGGAGTATGCCCACAATGGGGCTGATCTTTCTCATGACGCTAAAAAGGTTATATGTCAGCTTCATGACATGTCCAGCCCTCATATGAGATAAGTACTTGTCGAGGTGTTATGTTTCATGACCAAACAATGGTTGTGTTTGGATCAAAACATATATCTGTTGTGTAGAATAATAACCTTTGGAAGAGTTCTTGGAATAGACCGATTTGGCATTTTGATGCTGCACATGAGGCAGTTTCAGAGAAGGTGTTTCTGGACTATCTGTGATGATTATTTTGGTCAGTCCTTCATTTGATATCTCACTGGTTTAGTCTTACTTTGACATTCAAACAGGCAGATCGCTGTGGCTTATGCAGATGTATGTAACACTCACTGTTACATACATGGAGGAGGGCAATGTTATTTAAGTGTCATGTGATCAGTAGTATCACACATGCTGTCCAGGTAGATGCTTCCTGAATACCAAGAAGGAGGGCTTACATGCTGACAGTGTTTAAACAGGAATCTCAGTGGAACTTTTGACCTGAAGTCACCACAAACAAACCCTTACCCTTATGTTTGCCTCACACGTCCCCAACCAAATATAAAGTCCCGATCCTCAGAGACACAGCAGATATTTGTCCTTTCCGGCTTGAATTTGTTGAAGACTGAGACGTGAGATGATTGACATCTCAAGAACACCAGATTTCCCCACTGGTGTCGATATGTCTTCAGTGTCAGTGCACACTGCTGCTGTCGAAGATCTGCTGGCAGGAGGCAGGAGCAGACAGAGGTCTCACTCCTATTACAATGCCGAGGACGTTAAGCAGTACGGCCTGCAGACAGAGACAGAGGAGACCTATTCAAGACCTCGTTCCAGGTAGGTATTCATTCAAAATGGATGGCAGACCTTTCTTTATGGAAACAGTACTTCATACTATTTTTTTCTGCTCTCCAGGTCATTTTACAGTTTTGAAACGTCAGAAGTATACTCCAATTATGACGTGGGAAACTTTACCAGGTCAAGTTCTGTGAGCTCTCCTATGAAAAAGCCTTTAACCAAAAAGGAACGAAAGTCCAAAGTGGACAAGAGCTCAACATCCAAAGAACTGAACGGTAATGAGCCACTGTTTTCTAGCATCCAGAGTGTCACAACCGAGTACGGGACTGACTTTCAAACAGCTGTGGTGTTCATTTATGCTCATGTGGTTCAGGCAGTAAGAGCAGTCTCAAGGCAGTGTCCATGATAACAATCTCGGAGTCGGACAACTGGGAAATTAGCTCCTGCTCCGGGATGAAGTACGGCCAGTTTGTGGACTGGGAGAGAATTGATCCAGAGTCTGCTGAACGATACCAGGAGATCTTGACGAGCGAGCACCAGCAGCTGAAAACCATGGGTCGACAGGGGTTCTGGGCCACGCCCCATACACTGAGGGCTAAAGCTTACGACCACATCATCCACGGTATCCATTCCAGGTTAGACTAATCATCCATTCTCTAAGTTTCATTCTCTGACTTCACCATGTGTTATACAGTGACTCAGGTGTTCAGTGTACAACAGTGACACGGCAGTTCATCGTCCTTACACTTACACATGGTGTTTATTATGTTTTCATGACATTAGATTTGTCTTAATCCTGTATCTATTGATCTCATCTTATCTTGTATTAAATTGTATTGTATCATGTAGTACCCTTGAACACCGTCGCTATGGTTACCAATTCGTTCATGATGGCATACTGTAATTACACAACTATAAGTGCCATGACGCCTCCACAGCTACGAGAAGGAGAAAGCGTCAGTCACTGGAAGTCACTGAAAGTTGAGAGGTTGCACCTCACAGCCAAGTTGCTGTCATTACGGTAATGACGGTACTGACCTGTCCTAGCTCCTTCTTCACACCAGGTGAAGGTAGCCCTGGGGATACCGTCAGTGTCAGTGCTGACGGCCTTCCAAATTTTCCCAACGTGGGACAATAAAAGAATGTCGTATCGACCTCAAACACAGATGCACAATCGATGTGTAATTCCTATAGTTTGATCCAGCAGAAGAGTAGAAAACGTCACGGATGTTCCGTCTTCTGTTCCCTCTGCAGTAGGTACATCACTCCTGACAGAGACATCTACTATGAACTGGCTAAGAGGCTGTTTGGAGAACAGAAAATCAGCAGCCATCCGGTTCCAGAGTACATGGAGGCTGGAGAAATACCCAGGTAGGGTTGTCAGTGCTCCATCCAGTTCATTTGACTGAGGGCTTTGGGATTCTGTTGAGGTTCGATGCATCTGAAAATAGGGAAGCGGTTTTATGGTCTTCCTCTGTGGAAATGTTCTTCATCATGTTCCTCTGGATGAGAATGTAATCTGATGAGTTGTCACTATGTTTGTGTCCAGGTACTGCCTCAGCAAAGCTGGCCTGAACTCGGTCAAGAAGATCCTTCTCTGCCTTGGCAAGTACTTCCCAGACATGAACTTCTGCCCCATCCTTCCCGCCTTGGCCTCCCTCATCTTGCATTTCAGCCAGGACGAGGCTGAGTGCTTCCACGGCGTTTCCCGTCTCATTTGTTACAACGACCCCAACAAGCGTTACATTGACCAGACCTTTCTCACGTACCGTGCGTCGTGCATGACCTTCGGAGACCTTGCCAACAAATGCTGTCGAGGCATCCGGAAGCTGATCGCGAGCTCCCACCAGAACCTCTTTGAGTTCTACTCCGACTGGATCATGTGGATCTTTGCCGACCTTCCTTTCACATATGCCATTCGAGTGTTGGACGTCTACCTCCTGGAAGGCTACAAGGTTCTCTACAGGTTTGTGGTTTCACATGCACTCAGAACCAGAATCAGAGTCTGTTTTTATTCTCTAAGTGTGTTCAGTACACACCAAGACTTTGCCAAACACTGAACATGGAGTAAGAGTGACAAGAGAACAGTAGAGATCCCCGTACGTGAAGGCTGAACACAGAATAACAACTTTCTTTGCAGGGTGGCCTTGGCTTTGCTCAGTCTCTACCGAGTCTCTGTGTCGTCGCGAGTTGCAGACGTGGAGGACTTCAGAACTGATATGAAACGCTTTGTGCGGAACGTGGCTCGCCACTGCACGGCTGAGAACCTTCTGGAAAGAGCCTTCACGATCCCGATGGCCACCAGGAGAGAGCTCAACCTCCTCTTCAACGCTAATAAAGATTCCCTGATGCAGAAAGGGGTCAGCATCCACCAGAAGAGGTGAGTTGTGTTTGACATGACACCACCTGCTCCCATTCATCTCATTTCAAGCTCCTCTGCTGTTTCTGAAGGCAGTCCGTCGATACGGTGGACTTTAACAACCTGGGCTCCAGCGTCGTAACAGGGACAGAGATGAGGGTGGTCTGGGCCTGGATACCTGAACGCTTTGCGCTTTTCAGTCCCATCAAGCTGTTTAGTAAAACTGAAGATGGAGGAAATCTTGCTACGTAAGTATATTTCCATCCATGTGGCCTTGGAGCACATTTCCAACTAAAACAACCCCCCTGACCCTTTGATACTGACCTCGTTCACATTCTGATGAGAATATGTGATTATGATTTAAGGTCTCGGCACAAAAGGACTTTATTATCTTTGATGCTGGATTTGATGTGTGTACTTGTTTTGTCGAACAGGTGGGTTGGTTACAATTGTCGGACGTTAGTTGATAGTTCACGTCAGTCTCATTCAACCACACATCATCAGTGAGACCTGGGTCCTGCCAGGGAGCAGCTCCAGCTCCAGTCACAGTATCAGAGTATGAGAGTTTCCTCCACGTCGCTGCAGCCTGACGGAGGTGTCCAGGTCACTGATAAAAGCACTAATCAGAGCGCTCCCACCTTGGATGTTTTATCCATTCTGATTATTTATACTTCTTTGCATGTTTAATTATTCATCAAAAGAACATTCCCAGCATGTCAACTGTGATCCAAGGATGAGGGCTTTGTATCCTCATCCACATGCTTCACTCAGGTGTTATTGTATCATCTGTTTGCTACTTGTTGATTTCTGAAAAGGTCCCTTGTCAGTATGGAACAACTGCTGAGCGCCATGTCCCAGGAGGGAAAAACAAAAGTGCAGTTATGTAACGGAGTCAGTGTGTTTCCATTATCAACATGTTGACATGATCACTCACTCAGTCATACTGGACAGCTGGAGTGTGACAGGAAGTACATGTCCAAAACATGTTTAAGTTACATTTTTAATTCAGTTTGCATGCTTGAAGTGATTATCCACAGATGCATCTCAAAACATTTTCTTCCCATCATTTCATTAAAAAATTGAAACTTTAATATATTGTATATCTGTAAGTGTAGCTCATTAAAAATGACATTCAACATTCTTGACAAAAAATACAGAAATTCTGCATGATATTCAGTTTTTTAAGCACTATGTATTATGCACTACACTAAATACTACAATGTCTTCAGTAGATAAGAATTACAGACGAATCAGAATCAGAGTCACAATTAGCTCCAGACAAGTAGGAAAAGAAATAGAGTAGTTGAGAAAAAAGTAAACAAAACAACTTTGCTAAAATGTTTAATGTGTAAAAATAAGTATTTAATAAGTTTATGACCTGCACATTTAAATATGGTCAATACAAATAAAATATACAGAAATACACACGCATACACAGGTGATTATTTCCACTTTTGGAATCATTTCAGTTGGTTCTGTTATTTAGGAAACATCCGCTTTCGTGCATTTTACAAGGAAAGATGCGGTCATCGTTAGTTCATCAGATCGTTTTGCTCCTCATACCGTACAACGATAGTTTGTCCGTCAGTATTCATGCTCTTGTTTTGCATGTTTTGTCCTCTTGTTACATAGTTTCTATTCCCGTGTGGAGGGACACGAGCCTGCAGTGCTGATCATCAAAACCTACGATGAGGAGGTAACCTGAATGTTTGGTGAATCCCTTTCAAAAGCATGATGTTTGATGACGACAACAACAACAACAACAACAACAATAAATATCTAAAAGTCAACTTTAAATGACGATGAGGTCCATTCATCTTTCAGGTCTTCGGTGCCTTCCTGTCAACGGATATGATCGAAAGAAGAAGATGTGACTCTGATGGACTCACGTATTTTGGAACGGGGGAATGTTTTGTCTTCACAGTGAGTCATATTGTCATATTAGTCTTTGATTCAGTTTCAACCTACGGCAATATATCTTATCACAATTCTTTTTTGTATGACATGCACTTTTTTATTGAAGTTGGCAAGGATAGACACATCGGTAAACAGAGACTGTAGAACACACTCATCCCAAAGTCAGCTTGCTTCTGGCAAAACAAAAAAGGTCAACAAAGAGAGACATCGACATTGCAAAAGTATGACTTGGGAAAAAAGGGCAACTTCTGGAGATATCTCCAAATTAAACACTGTGTCCCACCCAGCAAGGGACTCTCCGGACCTACCAGAGACATCACACAGAGCAGCGGTGGATTTCAATGCGCTGAATGAGGATGTCTGTAGGAGTCTGAAGAGTACATCGCTGAGGCTCTTGGAAGAGAAGAAGGGGGCGTTATAGGGAAGGTTACCCAACATAAACTAATGCGTAGATCCTAGACTCCTTAGGACGGGTTTATCACCTGATGACCTCTGTTGGATATGTGGAACCAAGGCAGGGACTTTCCTACATGTGCTATGGGAATGTAGCACATGTAGCACATGAATGTAGCACATTTTGGGGGTCACATCGTGGGAAGGTTCTGGAGATAGAGAGCCCCGTCTCGCCAAGATTGTGCCTACTGGGTGACCAAACACAAATAATGGGAATGTCGGAACGTGACTTTACAAGGTCGGGACGGTCACAGCAGCTAGAAATATCCTCAGCTCATGGAAAAGTACATCCCCACCAGACTGTAAACAATGGATTGAAGCTATGACAGAGATAGACTCATATGAACAGATGTTGGCGAGAGTTAATGATGACGGAGGGGAGGAGAGGGGTCATGTGACCATTCCTTGACTCATGACAAGATGAGACACCTGAGAACAATTTTGTCACTGATGTCAGGTTCTAACTTGCGTGTGCATTACTCTGTACTAGCATGAGCTGTCTTAAAGAGTAAAATAAAAAACTAAGAAAGAAAGTATCCACTCACAAAGACATGTATCATCCTCAGGATTCTTTCCTTTAAACAAACAGACGTGTATATCATGCAAGAAATGACTGTTTCAGCTTAGGCCCAGCATGGAGCGCTACCAGGAGGCTATGGTGAACATACTGACCAGAGGGAAGACCCCTCAGGAAGCTCCAGCCAGTGGTGGCGTCTGCCCCATCACCAGAGCCACTGCGACCCTAACGTGTCCAGCTGGGACCCCACAGGACCCCAGCTACCTGACCATCCCCTTCACGGCCCCATCGGAGGAGCCTGCGACTGCCAAAGAGCCGAAGAGAACCAAAGAGCAACCGGCAGCCATGTTCATCGCTGGCAGTGACAGGCAGCTCATCATTGGTAGGAAAATGACAACTAGACAAGAACAAAATGTCCTGTAGGATTGGAGAGGACGTATACTACTGATGTTTGTGTCCCAGGTGGTGACGGGGGCCATGCTCTCTGCCTACAGCAGGACCTGGAGGAAGGATACACAGAGCCCTGCGACACCTTCAAGAACATCCCACTTTGCAAGGGACAGTTCAAAATTCAGTGCCTAGAAGTGTGGGGCATCCAGAACTCTATTTCCTTTTCTCACTGTTCTTCCTCTCACTGAATAGGAGAATAAATCATTCGCCTTTGTAGCTTGTCAGTTTTTAATGTACTGTCCTTGAACTTGTATGTGGCTGTCAGATATTTTTTAGTGTGTATTCATAACAAAATACACATGACTACACATCAGGTTCCAGTTGTTGAGTGAGGTTTGACAGATATTAGTGGAACTGGGAGCATCCTCCATTTATCAGGATTAGTTTGGCAGTTACAGAAGGTCATAGTTTGACTCTGACCTGTAATCTGTGTTTTGTAGTGAAAACATAGATATTTTTTTTTAAATACATGGACAGAACACCAGACTCCACACAGAAAGATCCACAGATGAGGAATCCAACTGAGCTGTGAGGCGACAATGATAACCACTGCTCCACCGTGTCGCCCTGTTTTCGCCTACAATATATATTTTTTTAAATGTGCAATGAGGCAGTTTGAAAACAATTAACTTCACATTTATTTGCTGCTGTAGTTTGTATGCACTGGACACACAATTCAAACTAACTTCTCTGGAGGTATAAGTTGAAGACGTTGTTTGCTGTATGACTAAAACAGTCCACACAAAAACACACAAAGGGATATTAACCTGTTTAATGTCCAAAGGAGGGTTCTCTAACAAAAGACATACTTTATTCATGAAACCATTGCTGTGTTTGAGTACTTTGGAACCAGTGGTCATATTCAAAGGCGAATCCTACTGTAGATGTACACGGAGGTAAACATCAGTTGTGAACAACACAAGAAAGAGAAAAGAGTGTGTGACTCTGTAAATCACACTGTCATTTGATCTTTTGATGGTTCTTCTCGAAGCAGTGAAGCTCTCCATCCAGTTGGATCATCAGTTCATCCTCTTCAGGTTATGGGTCACGGTCTGGAGCCGATCCCAGCTGTCAGCAGACAGACGTCAGAGGACACCAGCTCATCACAGTGCCAGGAATCGAACCTGTGAGCAGCAGTGCTAACCACTGCTCCAACTTGGGTGTGTGAAGTGTTGAGTTAAATAAATGAATGAATCATGTTTATGATTCCCACACACGAATTATACAGATGAGATATAACAGACTGCATCATCACGTGCAACAAAAACATGAGGGGTGTCCACTGTCCCAAATAAGTCACATGGTGTGGAGGAGGATTCGAACTTCACAACCAGTGATGCTCAAATGAAGTAATCGACCACTGTCAAAGCACCTCGTGAACTGGGTCGAAAACAGGTTGATTCATTCATCGCTTTGTTTTAGTGACATCTAGTGTCGAAATAGGAAAACTGCAAAGAAATTTCTGGTAGTGTGTCAATAATGTAAATGAACGTTTGTAAAGTCTGATTGATTGGCCACTTGATTCTCTAAACACATGACGTGCAGTCGGTGTGTCAATCCAGTGAAACAATCTTGTTCTGTTGTTTTCCAAGAGGATCCAGCTGCAGGCTGGCAGCAGCAGCAGCATGAGGCCCTTTAGTGTCCTAGTCAGCTGGATGGGTGCAAATTAAAGGTTTATCTCCCTAAATTATTACTGCATACGTTTAAGTTTAAAAAAAAAACACTTTTATCCATCCATCCATTCATCCATTGTCTTTCGCTTCATCTGGGGCCGGGTCGCGGGGGCAGCAGCCTGAGAAGAGACACCCAGACTTCCCTCTCCCCGGCCACCTCCTCCAGCTCTTCCAGGAGGACCCCAAGGCGTTCCCAAGCCAGCTGAATGACATGGTCACTCCAGCGTGTCCTGGGTCTTCCCCGGGGTCTCCTCCCGGTGGGGCAAGCCTAGAACACCTCTCTCGGGAGGCGTCCAGGGGGCATTCGAGACAGATGCCCGAGCCACCTCAGCTGGCTCCCGGATGACAGAGCTCCTCACCCTATCTCTAAGGGAGGTGCCCCGCCACCCTGCGGAGAAAGTCTGTCCATACAAATAATGAAAAGAATCGGTGACATAGGGCAGCCCTGTCTGAGACCAACATGCACCCGGAACAGGTCTGACTTACTGCCGACAATACCAGACTCCTACTCCTGATGTATAGAGACTGTACAGCCTTAGCAAAGGGCCCTGATCCCATACTCCAGGAGTACCTCCCACAGGATGCCCCGAGGGACACGGTCGCACGCCTTCTCCAAGTCCACAAAACACATGTGGACTGGTTGGGCAAACTCCCATGACCCCTCAAGCACCCTACGGAAGGTGTAGATTTGGTCCGTTGTTCCACGGCCAAGACGAAAACCACATTGTTCCTCCTGAATCGGTCAAATTCTCCTCTCCAGTACCCTCCAATAGACTTTCCCAGGGAGGCTGAGGAGTGTGATCCCTCGATAGTTGGAACACATCCTCTGGTCCCCCTTTTTAAAAAGAGGGACCACCACCTACAACATCCAGGGACTTGAGGTACTCAGGGTGGATCTCATCCACCCCAGGTGCTTTGCCACCGAGGAGCTTTCAAACTGCCTCGGTGACCTCAGCCTGAGTGGTGGATGAACCAGCCTCTGAGTCCCCCCCTCTGCTTCCTCTATGGAAGGCATGGCAGTGGGATTGAGGAGATTCTAAAAGTACTCCTTCCACCGCCTGATGATAATCCCCAGTTTTGGTCAGCAGCTCCCCACCTCCACTGTACACAGTGTTGGTGGAGCACTGCTTCCCCCGTCTGAGGTGCCAGATGGTTTGCCACCCTGGGCCCCACCCTGGAGCCATGCCACTTTAAATTCTGGTGCTTTAATACATTTTAATAAAGTTTGCCTATCAAAATGAGCAGGAAAGAATAATAATTCTTTAAGGCCAAAAATGTATGCTGGCTTCAACAGAGGCTCTGTTAAAGCTGCACTGCAGCGAGAAAGCACCTTCCAGCTTGCATACGCCCCCTTGAGTTGAGGCAGAGTACTGTGTGCCTCACCTGCTGACTTTTTCTCTGCACTTTATCGCGCGATCATCAGGAATAGTTCTCTGACACACACATAAAATACTACACACTGCAGAAAGTCATGGTCACGAATATTTCTGTAAAGTTCATATTGGCGACATGCTGAGGAACAGAGACGGGCACGCGGCATGAAACCCAGTTAGTATTGGATCATGGAGTCAGACTGAGGCACAGTTAGCCCCCGCCCCACCCGGGGTTTCTGCCGTGGATTTGATCGGAAAAACTCAAATACGGCAATTTTTACTCAATAAAATGTCAGAAGTGTGTTGTCATACTGCAAATGCACTTTTAAAATTTTAATATTTATTCATGTACACTTTCTTTTTTCTTTTTTTTGTCATGATGACAGTTGAGGCACTGCCTCCCCTGCCTCCCCTGACCGCACGTCACTGGTTTTTAGTTCGTTCTGTTTTAGGACTGAGGCGGTTTCTTCCCTCTCTCTGATGACTAGTAGGTAAACAACGTAGGTAGGTTTGCTGGAGAAGTATCGTCAGCTGGTTTGAACCAGTCACGTGATTTACGAACGCGACCGGAGCAGCGCTGCGTCGACGGTCACGTGCGCAGCAGCGCAAGCTTTGAAGCCGAGGTCGACCGGAAGTTCCGCTCCGACTTGTCACACCGGGCCGCCATCACTGCCGGGGAGGTACTGAGGGCGTTCCTCGACATAATCTGTCAGTACGACCTCAGCAGACCGAAGACAACTCTACAAAACGTCCTGAGCGAGCTGTGAACCGGAACCTCAGGAAATGATTAAAAACGGTAACCATGACTGCAACGAGCAGGAGCGGGCCGCCGGCGGCAGCAGACCGGGCGGAGAGGGGGGCAGCCCGGAGAGAAGGAAGCGCGTCGTCCGGTTGTGGTGTGACGGCTGGTGAGTGACCTGGTTCCCGAGTGGAGATGATCCATGTTTTTCTGTTAGCTTCAGATGCTACGTCCGCTAGCAGCTGTCGACTCCAGGATTTCCACCAACTAAGGACACGTTTAACCCTCCACACACAGACGTCATCACCCCATTGGGACATTTAGGATCATTTTGGAAAAACTGACCTTGCATTGTATAATCAGTAATGAATTTAATACTGTAATTAATAATAATAAACTAATAACAACAACATCAATAATTATATGTATGTATATAGAATACACTGTCAAATACTGGATTCTAGATTCCAGACAGTTTTCCAGTGAAGTGAATATCCTCTGACGTGCTGTGTTGTCAAGTAGATCTGTTGAAGCGCTGAAGACAACCTACTGTACAAGGATCCTCTCAAAGGAACGTCTGTCACTGGACAACGATCCTTCCGGAGTCTGACATGGCTCATAGACAGACAGATACACACACAGACAGACAGACAGACAGACAGAGATAGATAGATAGATAGATAGATAGATAGATAGATAGATAGATAGATAGATAGATAGATGTCGGCTGTTGGATGAGGTCACAGTGGATCCCTGATATCTGGTACCTGTACATGCCAGCAGAGTAATTCTCAAAGTATTTAGTCACAATTGTACCACCTCCTCAAATCGTGTCCTGTTATTCTTTTAGTCCTGTAGTAAACAAACAGTGCCATGGCCCCTCTCTGCTCGGATCAGAATCCAAAGCAAGAACAACAGTAGCACAGTTGCAAGTGAAAAGAAAAAGAGACAAGCTAAAAGCATTTGCTAAAATGTTCAATGTATGGAAATAAGTATGAAATAAAAGTATGAATAAAGTATGTTTGCACATCTAAAGGAGTTAATGTACACAGGCTCAAATGCACATCCCTGGGGTGTTAAATATGTAAAATATGATAGATAGTCTGTCATGTTTCAATATGACAAAACTTAGACTTGTATTCACCAATATAATCAGAACAGTACTCTTATGACATGATATCATCCAATGGTATTATTCTGGCAAATGTTGGTGAAGAGAATGGATTCCTCACAAATGAATATTATAACGGGAACCTTCTTGTTGTTTTGTAATAGTATTGTATGAATTCAAAGCTATGTTCATGTTTAGGTTTTCTTTTGTAAATGTCAGTTGAAAACTGGCGATTTTTGCAACAAGTAACAAAGGAATAAATACTTGCACGTGGTACAAATGGTCTTTGTAAACACAACCTTTCTTCTAATGACTTTTGGACCCTAACAGAACCAGTGTTGCGCGCCCTCTGACAATGTCTCCATGTCCCTCTGTCTGTCGCCACAGTTATGACATGGTACACTATGGTCACTCCAACCAGCTGCGGCAGGCTAAGGAAATGGGGGATTACCTGATAGCTGGAGTGCATACAGACGGTAGGGGTCCAGACCTTTTCACATTATTATTATTATTATTATTATTATTATTATTATATTATACACCTCCATACAAAGAGACAGTGACACACATAGGCAGAACAAAGACAGACAGTGATGCTGGGGAGACCATACACCAGGGGTGTCAACCATGATGGACATTTCAGATAACCTCAAGGTGTTTTCATGAGTCAAACAGACATGTGTTACTGTTGGTAACTTCCTTCATACATCAGCTGGGAAACTCTACACATTTTCATAAAGTACTTATTTGCACCAAGAGAAAGTGCATAAACAAACATACGCAGCTGTTAATTATCAGTTGTTATGTTGTTATTTTACCGGTCCGACCCACTAGAGATTAGATTGTACTGAACGTGACTGACCTGAGATTGACCCCCTGATCCAGACGATATGGGGGCTCGACCGATGAACAGCAACAAACTAGAGTTAATCTGAGTCGGTCACGTGACGTTGTTTTTTCCTTCAGTAGGAATGTTACAGGTGGTACAGAACCACCGTGCTGTACTCTCCTCAACTATCCACATCACATGTTGATAACCAGTGATTCTCGTCCCACAAACAGCGGAGATATCCAAGCACAAGGGCCCTCCGGTGTTCACCCAGGAAGAACGCTATAAGATGGTGCGGGCCATCAAGTGGGTGGATGAGATCGTCGAAGGAGCTCCTTATGTCACCACCCTGGAGACTCTGGACAAGTACAACTGTGACTTCTGTGTTCATGGAGGTAAGCCAGAGGAACATACACTGAAAACCAGCTTCTGGATGTGATCGTGTATGTGTGTTTCCCAGATGACATCACATTGACAGTCGATGGCAAGGACACCTACGAAGAGGTGAAGCGTGAAGGACGCTATCGGGAATGTAAACGCACACAGGGTGTCTCCACCACCGACCTGGTGGGTCGCATGCTCCTCATGACCAAAGCCCATCACAGCAACATGGTGAGTCCCCAACGTCTGGATTTCATTTGCATGTTGTGATAAGTTTAGTTTTGAAGTTTCATTGTCCGTATTCATGAGGTGACTCTCGGATCAAAAGTCCTGTCTCAATATGTTTGGGTTGAAAGGCGACATACGACATATATCTTGATATTTTTTCCACAAAGTGAGAGCAAATGTTCAGTCAATGTCAAAGCCAAATATGTCAACAGTCTTATAAATAATAAACAAGTTTCTTCACCTGGTTCATGAATAAACGGTCAGCTATTCAGATAATAGAATGTGAACATAAGGTGGACATTTAAATAAAACTAATGTTTTACATAAAAGTAGCCTTTATACTATGATAGGCCAATCTTTATCTGAAATAAATATATTCATATGAGAAAAGTACAATATCAACATGTGTTCTACTTTTTTGTGTGTCCATTGGTGAGAGAACCTGGTACCTGGTAGTTTGTTTGAATTCTGGTACCTGGTAGTTTGTTTTAATTCCACCTTTAGTTCCAGGTTCGTAGCGTGCTGAGACGGTAGTAAACATAGTAAAAGGTAAACAGAGTAAAAGGTCTCTGATTGGTCCGTACAGACAGAGGGACGTCCTCTGATCTCTGATTGGTCCGTACAGACAGAGGGACGTCCTCTGATCTCTGATTGGTCCCTACAGACAGAGGGACGTCCTCTGATCTCTGATTGGTCCGTACAGACAGAGGGACGTCCTCTGATCGGTCCCTACGGACAGAGGGACGTCCTCTGTCCTCTGATCGGTCCCTACACACAGAGGGACGTCCTCTGATCGGTCCCTACGGACAGAGGGACGTCCTCTGATCGGTCCGTCCTCTGATTGGTCCCTACAGACAGAGGGACGTCCTCTGATCGGTCCCTACGGACAGAGGGACGTCCTCTGTCCTCTGATCGGTCCCTACGGACAGAGGGACGTCCTCCGTCCTCTGATCGGTCCCTACAGACAGAGGGACGTCCTCTGATCTGTCCCTACGGACAGAGGGACGTCCTCTGATCGGTCCCTACGGA
>CAAKHB010001915.1:56210-96842 GCA_901007665.1 Aeoliscus strigatus | reverse complement strand
TGCACCCTATTCTTCACTTCTCTTCCACAGTCTCCTCTACTCTGCACTGTTGATCCTAAGTACTTAAACTCCTGCACCTTCACCACCTCTGCTCCCTGTAACCTCACTTTTCTACTGGTCTCCCTTTCATTTATGCACATATACTCTGTCTTGCTACGACTGACCTTCATTCCTCTTCTCTCTAGAGCAAACCTCCACCTTTCTAGGTTCTCTTCCAACTGCTGCCTACTCTCACTACAGATCACAATGTCATCTGCAAACATCATAGTCCAGGGAGACTCCTGTCTAACCTCATCTGTCAACCTATCCATAACCAAAGCAAACAAGAAGGGGCTCAGGGCCGATCCTTGATGCAGTCCTACCTCTACCTTGAGGTCTTCTGTCCTTCCAACAGCACACCTCACCACTGTTCTACTACCTTCATACATGTCCTGCACCAAGCGAACATACTTCTCTGCCACTCCTGACTTCCTCATACAAAACCACAATTCCTCTCTTGGCACCCTGTCATATGCCTTCTCTAAATCTACAAAAACACAATGCAGCTCCGTCCTACCTTCTCTGTACTTCTCCATCAGCATCCTCAGTGCAAATATTGCATCTGTGGTGCTCTTTCTAGGCATGAAACCATACTGCTGTTAACAAATCTCCACTTCCTGTCTCAACCTGGCTTCAACTACTCTTTCCCAAACCTTCATGGTATGGCTCATCAACTTTATCCCTCTGTAGTTACTACAACTCTGTACATCACCCTTCTTATATATTGGGAATAAAAAAAATGAAGGGTAGAGAACATACAATGATGTCTAATACAAAAACAGGTATTTCATGCCAATGATGCATCCAAATTATAGCATATCCTCATTGTCTGTCTGAAGACCCTGATCACCAAGTAATTGTAATGTTGAGGGCTATTAAATGTTGTTGAACAATGTCTTTGCATTATTCATGAGCTATACTTTTCTTCCCCAAAAACAATCGTGCTTTGGGAGGAAAAAGTATAGCTCACGAGTGATGTTGTTATGAGGCAGCAGAAAACATCTTTATTTGGCAAAGAGTTGGGTTGTTTCCATTTGTTTCCATTTTCAAACATGTTTTTAATTGTTGTACTTGGAGATTTTATATTTGTGAAAATGGCAACACAAATGAAAATATACTTACAGTATATAAATAAAAAAGACAGTATATAAATATATAAACACACTTATAAAGACAGCAATTGAAACTTGGTCTGGAAAAAGTTTGAAACATTTAAATTGATACCACAGTTTATACATTTGAAGTGAATAAAGAGAATAAATAAAAAACTTACAATAACATCAAATTCAAACTTCTCCTCACCAAAACTCAACACTTCTACATATAGAAACTGCACTTAAAACAAAGTTCATTTTTGGAATTTTCTTTCTGCACTACTTGTAACCATTGTCCATGGGCAAAAATAACATCAGACCACTTTGTCAGGTCAGCATGTTAGTGTCAGTTGGTGTTATATCAGTTAAATTGTTAATATTTTTTCCCCTATCTCTCTCTTGGCTTCCTCCATATGTCTTTAAGCTTGTTACATTAGGTTACAAAGTTTTTGGGGCAGCAAATGGGAATGAAGAGGTCAGCAGTATCAAATGAGTTTCCGTTCCTATGCAATGGTCAAAGTTAGCTTCAAATGATACAGTTTCTGTTTTTTCTATTACATAAATTGGTTTAAAAAGCTAATCGTGGATAAACTTCTGTAGTTTTGACACGACCGAGCCTCCATACCCTGACGGAGGTGTCAGCTGATGGTTGACTAATCGCTGCGTCCTCTAATGCACATGTCTACCTGTTGCGCTGGAAGTTTTCTCTCCCTTCCAGTCCTCCGGTCCCTCCCTCCCTACAGAGCGGCTGAAGGCGGGCAGGACAGCCCGTCATCTAACGTCACAGGCGGCTTCGTTATTTAAACTTGAATCAAGAGGAGAGGACAGTTTTCACAGTCGGGACAGCGTTGCCTAGCAGCCGTGCGGAGGGCTCTGTATAGTTCCGATTTTAAGCGACACACCGAGGCACAGCGGACTTTTCCCTTCTCTTTCTGCATCTGTCCGGCTCCTCTATCACACTCCAGCATGCCCCAGACCGTGACACTGAAGGGACCCTCTCCATGGGGTTTTCGTCTGGTGGGCGGACGGGACTTCAGCACACCGCTAACCATCTCCAGGGTAGGTAGCAGCTGTCTGTCGCCGGAATGTATGGAACCTCATCCAGGCACTATGTTTCTTCCTGAAACCGTCTGGAGTACGGTCGTTTAGCACTTTCAATAGATGACAGAGAGTAACTGTTCATCGGCAGCTGCACAACTGATGTATGTTAAAGTAAGTGGTCGCCAGGGTCTAATTAACGAGTAACAGCAGGAGCTCTGCAATGAAAGCTGCGGGTGGCGTCGTCTAATCCCTGGTATATAGCTATGGCTGAGAAACCTTCAATCTGATTCAGTTTTTAATGAATTTTTAAAATAGCCTCATTTTTCATAGCTCATCATTTACAACCACGTATGAGAATACTGCCTCATAAAAGTTTTCCCATGTCAGAGTGTTGTCTCATATTGAATAAATCTGATTATTGCTAATTGAATGACACATTTGGAACTTTATGTTACTATTTTCTATTACATTTTTTATTTTTGTATTTTAAACTGATGCCGGGTGAGGTATTGCACTCTGACAGTTGTTACTCTATGATTATTGTATCATTTTGACAATAGCAGTGGTATTCACAGAACTTCATGAACTTTCCTGACCCTCAGAATATGGGTCAAGAGTCAGTGTGCTGGCAGCGGATCTGGCAGTAGCCAATAGTTCATCCCGGCCAGGGTAAACACACCCTGAGCCTGCTGCAGGGCTTGTAGAAAAGTGGGGAGGGGGAAGCTGACATTTGTTTTTCATCAGAGCTCATTGGTGCCGCTGAAGGATTCCAGGTGTTGCACTCAGCTGTACCAGCAGCCACAAACCGACCCTTTAACTACAGGGCCCAGGCGCTTCAAACTAAAGGTGTCATTTTTAGATTTATGGGGGGCAATTAACGGCTGTGAGACGAGCAGAATTACCCCTGACAGTCACCTGAAATACTCTCTGTTTTAACCCAAAAATGGTTCCTCAAGAGTGGTGATCCACTGACGATGTGCTCTTTGACTAACCACATTCAAATGTGTTGTAAATCCCATTTCTACTTGTCACATCTACTCAGTCATGTATCAAAACTTTGAAATGACTGACTTTTAATTGCTTGAATATTACTTTATTATGTAATAAGACTGTAGAGAAGCTCAAATGCACACCAGTTCTTGAACAACATCTTCTGCTTTGTCAGTTATTATACAGCATCAAGTGGCCCCCAAGTCCAAAACAATGTCTTCCAAATTTGTGCTGCGTGGCCCCACTGGACAAATTTGACAAGAGTATTTTCATGAAGCACTTAACCTCCTATACTCGAATACTTGAGTACTGATTTAGCAAATGTAGAATTTCAGAAATCAAGACTTTATTGTCTTCCATTAATGGCTCACAAATAATTGTCTGCATGTTCATTGAGTTAGACATTATATCCAAGATATTTCTTTTGGAAAAGGGAAAAATCTGCATCTGTGGTCTGTTTTGAACATTCTGACTCAATGATTGATGCATCAAGGCTCACACACCCACTGCATTCTGAAACCTGCACAGCAAACCAGTAATGTCATGTCAACTCATTTCAATTTGTTTTTGTTTGCATATTTGCATCTCTGCTAATCTGCACACTGTATGTACACGCAAGGTTCACTGTGAACATTGCCTAACTGTGATATTATGGCATCATTGCTACTAGTCACAGGATTTGCTTCACCGAGTTACATATCAAAGCTGTTTACAAGAATACACAGGTGACCTTAATTCCCACCTCTTGTTTTTTAAAATTAGAAACATCTGGAAACAGATGTATAGAATGCATAAATACGTTTGTCAAATAATGAAATATCAGAGGCATAAATACATGTTGCATTTAAAGAGCAAGTCCCAGCAAACTCCTACAGACTATAGACTTTCCACCAGTCCGTCACAATGCTCTGAAACACTGTCTGAGAAGGAAAACTTCTTTTATTGCTTATAATAGTGTTATCCTGTTGTAGTATACGCAACTTTAAGTGAGAAAATGAGAATGAATCAAAAACAACTTTCAAACCTTGGCTGTAGGAATGGAATGCTCTGAGTTTCAGCTCAGCTGGGTGCTGGTTGCTTTCTAAGGCCGGAGCAGGATGTTATCCATTGCTGCTCATATACCAGAGTATCTTCTCAATTCACAATTAATCAAGTACTTGCTACATTTTTGCTGTAGTGTGCGAATTTCACTATGATTGATGTTGACAAAGAAAGAGATACATGGAGCGAGAGGAAGAGTATGTTTATGAAAGTCTGAAAGTACTTTATGTCTTAGGGTATCTTGAATATATCCTTAGGGGGTCAGACTTTGTCAGACAGATGAAGACGTGCCAGACAATGTCATTTATTTCAATCATAAGTTGCATGATGGCCAGATGTGCTTCCCTTCCTCTGATCTCCCTTAATGCCAGGAAACACCTGCCCTCGGAGACAGAGAAAATTGTCTTTTGTAGTTATAAAGGTATTTACAACTATGGTATTTACAGTGAAAGTTGTAAATACCAGGAAACAAGTTCTGATGGCAGCAGCTGGTTCTTTGCTTAAGGTGATAATGTCCCAGGATAAGCCCATTAGTCTCCTGCCGGCCTATTAGGACTCGAGCCATTTAATAGCGTGTCTGCTCGACTGTGGACCCCCCAACCCCCATACTGCCTATTTCGTCTCAGGGTTGTTCAATGGCTGTGTGTGCAGCCGAAACCTCATAATGCCACTGATGGAGCTGAAGAGGCATATAGAGAGCATGAGTTCAATATGGCAGCTGTAGTTTAAGCTGTTTGGTAAGTTGATGTGAACCCAACATCCAAGCAGGAGGTGACGCATGAGACTTGTCAGTCCTGCCAACTGGCAAACAGTCCTCCGCTTGACAGGAATTCCAGACTGAGTGCTGGATAAATAATGTTCCCAGCAGCGCGCAGAATCAGCATGCTGCCTCCCCCCTGTGAAACCTTTATGTTGTGCATCCGATTCGCTCGGCCTTGTTGAAGATGGATGATGGGAAATGGCCTCTGCAGTTCTGTGACGTTATAAGTTCACCGAGTTAGTTTTGTACATATTATTTTCTATTTAGAAATACTGTTTTTAGCATTTTGAATCATTTAAATTATCTCTTAAGTGTCTTAAATACTCACTTTCTTCACCCGATGTACTCCACCTTTAGGTACATTTATCTCTCTCTGCTGAGGAAGTCCAGAAATGCAGTGGTGCAGTATTCACCAGTCATGCGGATTTTACAGGAACACTGGCTAACACATGAATTAAAACCTGCAATTAAGCCGGCATCAGCAGGAAGACATCCAATGGGCCCTTCTGTTCTTTAATAACTTGATGCAGGTCGTATGTCTCAGCCACATACCAGAGGCACGCTATGTGACCAAAAGCCACATGGTTTGTTTCTCTGACACCACTGGATATAATTTTCAGCTTTAGGCGGCTCTGTGGCATCTCTTTTCTCCAAGTTAGAATTATAGATGCTCTGCACTGCATCTCCACAGCAGACGGAGTGAAAGATAACAGATGGTACGTTGGAAGAATTTCCTGTTGTCAGTGAAGACCTGCACTTCTTGAACCACGAGGGCAGGGGAACAATACGAGTGCTTGGGCTGTTGTTGGGCTTTTCCTGGTCATCTGCTCATATGATGTATGATTTATATGAAGCATATGGGATCAGCTGGGTGATTTCTGTTTTTTCAATTCTCGAAAATCTTTAAATTTAACAATTGATTATCAATTCAGACAGGACACATACTTTTGAAATTTGTTTACATGAAAGCATCACGACAAGACGGCCACGGCCAAGACAATGCCAGAAAAAAAGCGGAATACTTTTGACCATTCAGAGACTCTGGTGCACTGCCGAAGCCGAAGGAGTCAGAAATAAAACTACTGGGTGTGTTGACCATGTTTGGCATTTGTGTGGCATGAATCTCAGCAAGGGCGGAACCCGGCTTCACACACACAGCTGACAGCGGCAATAGAAGATAACTTGGAAAGTTGACTCTTCAACGCTTAATTTTTCACTTTTGTTCTGGTGAAGTCTGGAAATCATTTTGATCACTGGATTTCCAGACTTCACAGCAGTGAGGGAGGACACGGAGGTAGTTGGAGTCAGAGTAGAGGATACAGAGAACAGGGAAAGATGGAAATCGATGATTCGCTGTGGCAACCCCTGAAGAGGGACAAGCCGAAAGAACAAGAAGAAGTTCTGGTGAAGTCTGGATGTCTGGATCACTGATGGGAGTGAGAATGTATATTGACAAAAGACAAATGCCAGTGTAACCCACCTGAAGGCTTTAGTAGAAATATCAGGAAGGAACACATTTTCATTCAAATCCATCTCTATCTTAAGTCATCACCTGCAGTTTTGCTTATTAGTCTTGGCAGATTTAGTCTCTTTGTTTCAGCGTGATAATCACACCAGTGAGAACCTCACACCCCAGGCTGTATAACTGTTTTCTACAGTGTTACCAAGGTCATAACCATGGTTCCTATCTCAGGTCCGACAAGCAAACAAAGGCGTTTGACACATTGCCAGGAATTATTCTCCTCTGTTGCGTGAATGTCTTACAGCTCCCACCCAGCAAACTCTCTGAGGAAGAAAACATTTGAAAGGGATCATTGTGGAAAGCGTCAGTCTGTTTTGGCATAAAAGTGACAAATAGTTAACCATTAATTATTGATTTACATTTTATGGCTTAGACACAAACGCTGACGACATGACACGACTTTGACTTTGCCCAGCGGGTGATGTCATACTCCAGTGTGTGCCCTTGATGCAGCGTGTTTTTTTGTTTTTTTTTAACATACATGTGTTTTCGGAGGCGCATCAATGTGTGAAACCACGCTCTCGCACACGTTCATCAGACATTCACATGCCACATGATATCTCTGTGTGACATGAGGCTGTCATTCACTAACCGCTCCCTCTGACAGCAATTAAGTATGTCATTGTTTATGGAGAAACTCCGTATGGAAACAAATGTAAGCGCACGTCTAATAAGAGCCAGAGGGGTTCTGTACCACCAGTACTGCCTCCGATGGCTGCTGATGCGATCCAAATTTCTGGATTAAATTGAAGTCATGCATCACTTTATGTAATGTCAATATGTTGCGTAAGCCACATACTTTCACACCTCCTCACATTTCCTGTCAACATACTGTATATGTCCTCTAGTAACTACTTCAGTCATGTCATGGTTGCACTTAACATACCGCTGGCTAAATGTGTGTTTGTATGAGTGTGATTCATTGACTAATGTATGTATAGCCTTCTGGTGAGGTGATATCACTCACTGAGTATGTGTGTGTGTGTGAGGGGGGGGTGTCTAGGTCAGAACTTTGGTCCACTGTGACACGGCCCAGGCGCAAACACTCACCAGGGAGGCCATGCCAAATAATTGGTATATACTGGTGACTGGTAAATAACTAAATGACTCCTGCAGACAAAAAAAAGAGTCATTTCCTTAAAGGAAAAAAGTTCTGTAAAATGTGTATATTGCTGTTGGTTAATCCTATTTATGTATACACAGGTTTTTGTCTGATTCACGCATACACACACACACACAGAAACTTATACACTCACAATGCCACTGACCTCTCAGTTAACCGGAACTGAGTCAGGGACAGAGGGGCAGTCAGAGGCTGTAAAGTAGGAATTCCACATTCGAACCACACGACTCAGCTATTAGTGCTTCATGGAGCGTGAACTTGTGTTCTTTTGCTCTCTAAATGCTCTTCCTATTTAGTGAGTGTGCCTCTCTTGTAAAAGTCTCCTCATGTTCATGCTGGTTTGTGTTGTAGAATAGGCCAACTTAAATCAACTTTTAGTGATAAATTAAGTGAAAAAAATAAGATGTCAAAAAAATAAGATGTCATACAACTTATGAAGTCTTTAAAAAGGAAATGCCTTTAATAAATGGACTTTTTATTGACTTGTTTCAACTTGTCTTTTGTTTTAATCACGGCCAAGTGTGAGCACTTGTATAATTTTTACAAAGCAGGATTTTATGGTTGTGACTTTTTAACATCACAACGCAGCATGGGAGTCAGGTTTCCTGATACATACTTTTACCACATTTTTGACATTTGCTCATTCTTTAACCATTACAGTCTATTTAATGTCATCAAACAACTCCCTAAAATGCACATTTCAGTGGTTTGGAGAGGTGTGTTACCATGCTGTTGAAAATAAGTTAACGTTAAAAGCTAACATTAGTCGCCACGATAGCTATATAGACTGATAGTTTAGATAGATTGTTTTGTTTATCCACTGAAACTGCTCATATTAAAGTGTAATTGTCTTGTAAAATAGTTCTATAATCCAATTTGATAGAGATTGAGTTAGATGTAAATAGTATCCGCTCTTTGGAGGCTATCTGAGTGTCACATACTCAAGAAATGTGATAACAACAACAATAATAATCTTCATCATAATAATAATCATAATAATAATAATCATACAAATTGGTCTGTTATTGTGGCCAGATTATAATGTAAATGTGTCACTTTCTTTCTTATAGTTAACTGCACAACTGCAGAATTTCTACATTTTGCAACACCCAGGTGGAAAACTTCATGCTACCACTCATCTTCTTGCCACTCAGTGGGTCTGACCACAGTGAATTCCTCCGACCATGACGTTATGTACATGCCCTCTGCACCAATCATAATTAGTCATGGATTGGATTACCAATATCTGTTAGCAAAGTAGGTGTTATCGCAACACATGGTTTCAGTGTTCTTGTATGCTTGTGAAGGAAGAGGCATTAGAGGACGTAGAGGGGTCAGGCTGTGAGCTCACTGGTATGGAGATAGATGAGCCTAAAAAGAGGTATCCACTTAAAAACATAGATGGTAGGAGGACAAAGATTTATTGACCCTTGACACACTTTCATTACCTGAAACATTATACTATATCTTTTGCTCTATGTAATTTTAGCTATAGGCAGTAATTTTAGCTCAAAATATGGGTATCTGAGAACCGCCCTAGTGATGATTGAAGATGTTGAGTAAAAAAGCCCCTCTATGAGTTAAGATTTTACTTTTGAGCCGTCTTATTCCACATAACACCAGGAGGGAAATGATGGAAATACAGAAAGAACTATAATCTAACATCTAAAGCCTTGACCTTGCAAGTCAGTCCATCATCCTTTAGTGAAGGTGGCCCACACTCTTCTGTATGTTCTAAAGCTTTTGCTGATAAGAAAACGGTAAATAAATATCAGTCCAAAAGTACAACGTACATGTGCAAATACGTTTTTTCAATCAATATGAAACTGACACAGACTTTCCCTGAGAGTTCCTAAATAACAGTCTGACCACACCAAATGCACCCAGCTGTAGAAAAACATTTTAGCATTAGACAAAGACGGTCAGACTAATACTCCTACATGTCAAAGGTTAGACATTTAACTGTCCATGAGAAGATTGGAAACAGGTCCTGCGTCAAACAGCTCATAACTGTGATTTCAGCTGTTGAACATGTTTTGGAGTTTGAGCATCAAAAAGTATCAATGTCAGTGTCTGAAATGCAACTCAACAACAAACTAGGTTAATAAATGAGACGACAGTTTGTTTGTCGCACAAGCATTTCATGTGTTTGAACTGTGATTATCAGTAAACCTGAAATGAGGAATGAGTTTTCTCTAAACCTGCTTTCGACAACAGGCCCCTGGTAGAGAGAGAATTTTGTGTATGTTGGGGGGTTCTGTCCCTTTTGTTTACCTAAAACCACATGACCACTCATTATAAGGCAGAGAAATACCAAGAAAACGTGTGTCTGTGTGTTTAATAATGGAAAATTGTTATCATATGGTACTTAGTGTGTCAGTGAAGGTGAAACACACAGACACTCACCTCCCCCCTTTTTCCTACCACCACACCCGTCTGCATCCCAGAGGGGCTTAAATGTCCACAGACCGCCGTCTGTCCAGAATGAAGGATCACAGAGAAGAACCTTGGTCTATTACAAGGTCAGAATGGGCAAAGTGACAAACTTTGACCAAAACCAATTCTGAACAGTTACTGACAAATGAACACAACACAGAAACAAAATACTGACAGTAGCTTACTCCTAAGGAGTAAAATCATTTACCGCACTTTAGTCTGTTGAAGATGTTGAGTAACCATGAAATTACAGATGTTTCTTTTCTTTGTACAGTGTTTCAAGTGTTATTTTTCTTGGCTTTTGACACTATAAATGAAGTGCAGTCAATCAAAACAGAACAGCTTTTGTTGAGATTGGCCTCAGCGTTGATGCTCGCACACTAATAAATGTATTCTCTCTTCCTCGCTGACAGTTTGACACCACTTGTAACAACTCTTTTTTTGCTCTTTCCTTTTGTGTGCTTGTGTGTGTATGTGAACGCTATCTTCAGGTGACGGCAGGCAGCAAGGCGGCCCAAGGTGACCTGTGCCCAGGTGACACCATCCTGGCTATTAATGGCGACAGCACAGAGCACATGACACACATGGAGGCTCAGAACCGGATCAAAAACTGCAATCAGCAGCTCATGCTCATCGTTAGCAGGTATGAAAGCATGAAACTCATGCCACCAAAAAACAGCATTTCTCATTCCTTTTGAACAGCAAGAGTATTTGCTTTGTGTTACAGTTCATCCAGTCTGCTTCAGTCTCTGTGGGTGTATTGCTGGGATGTAGTCTTCTCACTGTTCCCAACAGCTTTTAGGCCTGTTTACCATAAAAGTTGGTATATGGGTACACTTCAGATTTTTGGGTGGACTGTTCAGTTATCCAATATTGTTTACTTGTTATTGTTTATCGCTACTAACTAAGTGTTCTTGGCAGCTCTCTGGCCATCATGACATTTACCATAAAGATCAACATGTAAAAGCACTCAATCCTTGGAAAGATGATTGGCAGCCAGTTTCATCCAATGTGAAATAGCTCTGGACATTACTTTTGAAAGCTATCAACTGTACCAGTATTTGGTTTTCATAAAATGTTGTGAAATAGTAGTCACTCTGCTGTAGCAAAGACTCTGTGAATCACCTTTGGTTTTAGCTTAAAACGAGTTATTTTCACCCCCGAATGTGAGGAAATAGATCCCAGATTGAGACACTGGACTAATGGATATTGTATAGAAATGAATTAAACCATCTGGCAGAATCTTTTTGAGTTAAGTCCTTCCAGTTGTGAGCATGGTACAGTTGAGTCACAGGATTCATCAGTCTAAATGACTGACTCCATTCCTATAGGGCACCGTAAAAGCCAACGAGTCTTATACACACTGCGAGTAAGAAAGAAACAGACTATACACGCTGATTCTGTGCATTTTACTAATCCATGAGGCGGATAAAACCAATTCTTCTTTCCTCAGACTGGTTCATCATTTGTGACGACGAATGATGTGGACTTGAGGGGAGGACAGGAACAACATTTTTCTGTCAGCATAGTAGTGAAGGAATCATCTGTCGAAAGAGTTAATGACAGAGAGTGGAGGGCAGCAGGGGAACAAGCTAGGAAAAACTGAAATGTCAGTCGCTTCTCACATTTCTATTAGTTGCTGAGGCCAGAGGACTGAGAATCTGGCAACCCCTGCATCCCGTCCTCTAAGATGAGGAACACTGTGTGGTTTCAGCCTCGTTTACAAGTGTCAGCTGCCAACTGGTGTTGCATCTCTCTCCTTTTAGGGAGGCACAACATGCTTCTTTCCCATATTGGTTTGGAACATGGACTGAACTCGCAGATGCATTGGGAATAAGATTTGCTTCTTGAGCAAGCGACCCCAGCAGATAAGAAAGGAGAAGGAACAGGAGAAGGAACTCCAAATTCAGAAGCCATTTTTTATTGAGTTCGCTGTGTGTTTAATACTATCACCCCCCCCACACACACACACTGTTGCAGGAGCCGGCCATCCATTTATCAAGCTGAGCAGCTGAGCGTTAAGTGGTTTGTCCACTCTGGGATTTTAAATTTATTTAAGGATACATAAAGTAGTACTCAGTAGCTGCTCTGCAGCTGCAGGAACACTCCCACACTCAACCACTTGTATCCTAAATTTGACTTATATTTCCTTATAAAAAGTCAGCAGTTTGCTAGTCGGAGTGATTTAATACAATCCAGTCATTTTGTTTTGCCATTCACCATTTCATGATAACAAAACTTTTTTCCCATTTCCCCTTCTTGTGCCTGAAGAGGGTGAAATTTCAGTTAGTCCATATATCATCGATTGTTATAAAACAGTCAATTTAAATTCAGTGACATTTCATAGATGGGTCTACCCTGTATATTTATGTTCACACAATCATGCTGTTCATTAATCATTGCATATTTCCTGTCGGAACACATAGATGCAGCCATGCTGGGTCACATATCAACACAGCTGCAAGTATGTGACCTTTCTGCAGTGAATTGATTCAGTACTTACGGTGTGAAGTAGCCTGCCGCTGGACAGGAGAATGAGATTTGCTTCAGAGAGAAGTGCAGAACCTTTGGCTGCAGCCTATGGTGCTGAAATGACCTGGGGACAGGATCTGGACTTGTTGTAAATGACAAATTCATGGTTGCAAAGTGGAATTGATCAGCGGCCTGGTTTTTGTTGGACCCATCCACCACTCCAGCCGTCCTCTAGATGCAGCTTCTTCTTGCTATAGATTGATGTAGAAAGCCAAGTTACATTAATGTGACTGGTCCACTGTAAATTTATTTGAAAGCCTGCCTTATATCACACATTTGGAGAAAGCGTTTTTTTCGATGAGCCAGTGGAGTTTCATTATTTGACTTTGAGGGATCAGAGCGTTTTGGAAGGAGAGACATGAAGACAGCATGAGGGGAAGTAAAAGCCAAGCAGAAGAAGGGAAATCAGAGACACCATCTGAAAAATGCTTATGGGCCTGAAATGCTACTTTACAACCATTTTATTTGGCCAGGTGCATTGCTGGAAATTTAATTTCACAGACCATATAGTTTGTCTTCACCTCCGACACACAGACTGTGTTCCTCATTGTCCCTTTGGAGAGAGGAGGTTTAGGGACATCCTCTCCTTGTAGTATGTTATAAATGTTGTTCTAACTTTGAAAAGGTTATTCAGAAATTCAGTAAGCTGTGTAAAAGGTTTCAGCAGCCAACAGACAGAAATGCTTTTGCTGGCAGGTGAAAAACCTGTTATTCATTATCCAGACGATGTGGAATGTGACGTTAATGTGTAAAAGGTTTTATTGGAAATATTAGGCTGCAGGAGTAACGGAAGAATATGTGAATTAAACTCTTTCTGGGTAAAAAGAAGTTGGGAGTGACCTGGAGAACCCACGCTGACTCACTGGAAAATAATATTGTGAAGTACAACAGTTCCCTAGCCCTTATTAAGAGACCACGCCATAAAATTCTCCAGTCACCAAGTCAGAGAAACAGGAGACCTGTAATTTGGAGTTGCTGCCGATGGACAAATATATGACTCCACACGTCTGCTGTGAACCAAAATTACAGTGCACTGGATGCATCTGAGCTTCAGGTCTCGTGTAATGCAAGAATGTTTCTTTGTCATGGCTTTGCATTTATTATGTTTACAGCCCTCATTTTTCTTATTCCTATTAAGGAGCATTTTATAGGTTATTTTTATGTCCAGGGGGTTTCGGGAAACTCATGAAAGCTGCAGTTGTTGGACTGGATTGTTTTGCCTCTCAACGCAAGCAATGCTGACATTTATTGAAAGCTTCAAGTGCTTATTTTCAACATGATTAAACTGGGGTTCTCCACAAATTGATATTTTCTCTTTTTTGTTTTGAATATCTTTTAGTTTCTATGGAAACCTTTGGCCAAACTATCTTTGGAAGAGACACTTTTTCATTGCCCCATTGTGATTTAACTGATACTGATACAAATACTGAGTATCAGATCGGCACATTCCCACTTACCTTGAATCAATACCCATCTGGTCAATGCAGCTACTCTCTGATGACTTAAATAGAAATATTTAAGTCATCACATTTTTAAGTCATCAACATTTCTTTCCCTCTGCTGTCGTCCATTTTCTCCTCCACGTTGGTAGCTGACCCCCATATACTACTCTGCCTGAGCCCTTTTCCAAATCTTAATCCCACTCCTTCTTTTTATATCTTCCCTCCATCTTTCTTTCTTCCACCCTGCCTTCCCCTCCCTGTCGTTTCCTTTCTGCTGCCAGAGCTTACTGGCGAAAGTTGTGCGGTTGCAGAGGCCTGAGAGGCAGCTGGTGGTTGAGATGTGTGTCAGGCTGTTTGGAAAGTTAAATGTGCTGAGAAATGGGTCATGATGCCGCGGCTGCTTGTGATCCTCTGAGTGTGAGTCCACAGACAAAAGAACAGCCCTCTGCTCTTTTTTTTTCTTACTGCAGAAAAGAAAATGTTGGATTAAGTCCAGACTGAAATCAAGCTTTTATTGCAGGTGTTTCTCAGCTTAAAGGGTCAGTTCGCCCATCTCATTCGAAATTTTGAAGTGCAGGATAAAACATAAGATCCAGATCTTCTGTTTACAACAGGTTCAGGTTTCTTTACTTGTCTTGAAGAAACAGTGCAAGAAATTAAAATGCATTTACATCCATTTTACCAGCAGAGGTGTGTGTACTTTGTTTGGCTTTAGTGGAACATTCTCAAGCCAAGATCAAGTCAGTAGAAGACAGGTGATGGATTCCTGTTTGCAACCACAACTGTTTCCTCATTAGTGCTTAATGAAGAATGGCGTTTAGACACATAAAAGGATTAGATTTAAGGAAATGATTATGAAGACCCACACTTTTTGAGCAGGAGTACGCCAGGGTGGTTTCTGAGTCATGACATAGAGCCGGTGTCCCCAAACAGATGTAAAAGCGTGCTGTCGACAAGCTGGGAACAGGCTTGTAAAAGTCCACCCGCCATCTTTAGATTGCTCCTGTTAAGGGTCGAGGTTTATGCTGGAGATGATCCCAGCTGAACGGCATGGTAAACCCTGGAAGAATCAGGACTAACATGTAAAGACAGATTACCAGTCACATACATTTGGGAGGTGGGAGGAAGCTGGAGTACCCAGAGAAAACCCAGGGAGAGCATGCAATCTCCACACAGAGAACAGCCAGGAATCAACCTAGGGACCTTCTCGTTGTGAGGCAACATGCAAACAACTGCACCACTGTGCTTGTAAAAGTGTATTTTATATTCTTCGAAATATCAATCATGTGTTGTCTGTGCATGTGTCTTGCCAAAATAATAGGTTTAATATTTTTATAAGTAACATTTAGCCATTTGAAAAGGAAGGCATTAAGGAGGTGCATATGTAAGGTGGAGGGATGGAATCACAATCTGCTCTTGATCAAGTGACTTCAAGAAAACACAACACTGGGAAGGAGATTCAGAGGGAACCAGAGAAAACTGGCAAAGAAAAGACACAGCTATGAGTCGCTCCCGTGGAGGGTTTCCCCCTCCAGTTTTTATTCGACTCCACAACCTGTGACTCACAACTGAGGAATTAGGCACAAGTCTGCATTGAGCCGGACAGACACAGGACTCCTGCTGGGGCAAAGACAAAAGAAAACTCCAAAGGAGCCATCTCTCTCTCACACACACAAACCCTCCCTCATCCCTTCATCCCATCGTTCCTCTCACGCTCCCAAGGCCCCTTTTTTGTGGTTGATTAAAACACAACATCAATGGATTTTCAGCGTCAGTGTTCCAGGAAGGGGAGAGAGGGACACCACAAAACCTTCCTCTCTTCTTCCATTTCCCATTGATCTTTTCATCACCCAGATGCAGATTTTTCCACGTAACCCCTCAGGTCCGCTGATGAGACCCTCAGAACTGTTTCTTACAAAGGATCTGTCTCAATTTACTCACTTGCGTTTAACCTCATCTCACGTTACAGGAAAGCATAGGGACAGCTCAGTATGATGAATGATCGGCCTGGAAACCAGACTCATCCGTTTTCAATGGGTTTGACTGAACGAGGAAAGACTCGTGTTTTCAGAAATGTTGTGTGATATATTTATTTTAAAGCAAGTAGTTTTCATGCTCCTCCCTGAACATGGTGATCCCGCACAGCCAAAGCAAACTCATCCACTGCTCTCAAAAACAGATCTTCTCAATCAGGAAATTAACCCTGGCGGGGGGGGGGGGGGGGGGGGGTCAAGTCATGGAAAATATGACTAAATGAATGAGCCTCCCTGATGACCACAGACTTTCCCATTAATATTCCATTATCTGTGGTTAACATTTATGATTTGATTTTATTTCAATGGCCTTTGCTGTAAATATATTTTCTTTCAGTCCTCTTGCTTTTATAAGTGCCATGAATCAGCGTCATTAAACATATTGTGGCCTCAAGTCTTTGTCATTTACTTTTTGTTCCATTTCTCGGTATTCTGTCATTATATTGATTTATGCCATTAAAATTAGAAGCAGACCTCGAGGGTGTTATTTGATTTGAGCCTGGGACTTTTGCCCCATCCCACATGTATTATTTTAAATCAAAATCGATCAAAGGTCTGCTTTAGTGTCTTACATAGATGGATAGAGAGGTACTAATAAGGACAAATCCCTTTATTAACAAGATAAGTAAGAGAAAAATATCTAGCTCCCTGTAATGTGACAGATCATGGATATCTGGATGATTACTAATGAAAATTGAAATGGCAGATTTTACTCTGCAGACTGTGTGATTATTAAAATGGACAGAAAAAGTATGTGAAGAAAGGGTAACTGAGGTAATAATTAAACAATGAATGATAGGTAGGAGCAGTTGAATGGATGTGATTCTCATCCATCTTAGATGAACACGAAAAGTATCAGTTCACTGGTACAGATGTGTGTTCTGCCACATGTCAATTTATGGTCAAGTACATTTACATTTTAGAGGGAAAATTGAGTTTTAATGATTTGTTTTGATCAGCATTTAGTTTTGCTGATGTTTATTTCATACCCGCTTTAACAACAGCCAACAGTGCTAAACTGTGTTTTGACTGACTGTCAGCATACATAATGCTACTGTCTGAATCCCAAGATGGTGTCTCACAGTTTCCAATAACCTCTCTCAACTCGCCAATGTTACAAATAGACGGTAACCTCATCACTTCTGTACTTCCAAAATGTCATTTCCAAAAGGCCATTTGATGAACTTTCACTCTTTACAAAGGGCTGTTTGTGCTGTAACCATCGAAACAGCCTGTAAACAGGAGGACAGTCTGTCTGAGGACTGCAGAGGATCTGTCAGAACAGTTCAGGGGGAGACGCGGTTAACCTACGCAGTATCTGTTGCTTGTCTACCAGACACTCAGCGCCTCATATGAGCAACTTCCTTTTTCATATCTGAAGCATTGCCGATGCTCAGCCAACACAGTGCCAGCTGTGGCCGGGTGAACTCACCTCCTTAGAAGTCAGGTGTCCCAGCTGCAGAGTGTGAATGAATGGAGGCTAGGTGGGCGAGGCGAAGAGCACATAGCACAAAGACCTTTAGTCACTGTGTGATGTGATGTCTTGAGGCTCTTGGAAGTTGTATAGTTACTTTCTTCTTTAGCAACCAATGGCATGGTAACTCAAAGCTGCCGGAGCAATGCTCCTACGATTGGTTCAATGACATTAAAACTGCCACTGTGTACTCATTGAAAGAGTAATATCATTGCCACTGAAATGTTAGTGAGGCTGTGACACTGAAACTCTCCAAAGGAAGACGTAGTTACTCTGACTCCAGGTTAGGAATGCACAATTGGCTCATTCAGCAGTGCTGTAAATAATCTATTTCATCATGGCTGCCAGTCAGTAAAAGTCATGTCCTTTCTTGTGAATTAATGCTCCTGGAGTAAGGTAATCGATACAGTAGCTAGGGGGCTCAGATAGCAGTAGTTAAGTCCATGATGTGACTATTTTAGCACATCGTGAGCCAACATGAAACACTTACATCATCACCTTTCCCAGTTTACAGTAATTCAACCAGGATTAAAAGGAATGGTGTTTCATTCTTTTTTGTTTTCTGAGCGTTTAAAGCTCTTTATACACTGATGCTTCTGGGGGAAGAAAGCACAGGAAAAAAAGAATCATACACCTGAGCAGAAATGAATAATGGTGCTCACTCTCTTTCTCTCATGGGTATTGTCTTTCAGGTCAGCACCAGGAGACAGAGTGTGGTCGCCAACAGTCAGCGAAGATGGCAAGACAAGCCCTTACATGGAGCCTGACTCACAGGTAACCACTGTTTTCTCTGGATTTGCCCAAAGCACAAGTCACAGGAAAGTACCACCACACCCTCTGGGAGAGTGTCAGTACTCTGACACTCTCCCAGAGGTCCGGTTTGGTCCGGTTCCTGTTCTTGTTCTCTTAAAACTTCAACTCATCAAAACAATCTGCATAGCTAGATTCCAATTAGTTTTGATCCAGTCTCTAAACCATTAATTTATTCAGTAAACACTCACATTTATATATTTTAAGTCTGCACAGGAGACATAGACTAGACCTTTCAGCAGGTTAGTTCTGTCTGATTCTTATTAAACTCTGCTTAGACTAAAGCGTATTGCTTTCAAATCCACTGCTTTGAATTAGGATCATTTGCTTCCTACCACAACGGCCTCAGGAGTGGATCATTCACGTCTTGTGCTGGAACTAAAAATACAGAGTCCTGAGTGTGAGTCCCAACTGAATCCATAGAAACGGGTACAACAGTTACTCTGTAATTTTACTCACATCATCTCTATCATATTATACAAGAAAGAATGCATCCTACTGTGGAATTGTTTGGGAATAGTCTCTTGATTGTTCTCCAATTGTGTGAGCTGCCAAAATGATATTCAAGGCACAAAGAGCAGAAACGTTTTCCAGTGCTGGCAAGACGAACAGGTTTGGGAGCGCGAGGAGAAAAGGAGGTTATGTGTGCTGTCCCTGTGTGCACATATTCTGCCATGGAACAAACAATGAGCATATTGTGGCCTGGACATGTGAAAACTGTCCATCAGTCCAAGTATTGGTTATTGTCATGGTAGTTAGGATAGATTTGTATGTTGCTGTGGAGGGTTGGAGCAAACCAAAGTGCTAAGCTAAGCTCCGTCCGCCATCAATAGGAGTTGGACATCTGATGTTAAGGTTCTGATGTCAGTCGCAGAGATACACTTGGAAGACAGCAATGTTTAATATCATCAGCTTGTAAGAAGATTTCCTTAAATGCTCTTTCTGCTCCACCATGCTGAAGAAGAACTCTGAACCACCTAATGACTGGTTGGCACCTTGTGTCCGTGCGTGATTGTCCTTTGTGTGCACCAGTTCAAAGAAAACAAATCTAACTCACTTTTCTAATGTCTGCTGAGAGTCGCTTTATCTGTCCTCACCTCACAATCCCGGGACCAGCTTGTGTTTTCCTTTGTTTATCATGAGGAAATACCCAAAATGACCTGAAGGAAGTATCGACTTCAGTTCATAAACACAGACAGGCAGTGCGTGTGGGTAACACGTGTGGGCAAAGCTGCCTCTCTCATGTTCTTTCCCCTCCGACTCTCCCCTTGCAGTATCTCCCTAACATCTTATCCAGCCCTTCCTCTGTCCCTTGGCCTTTCATTAAATGAACTCCAGAATTGCTGAAAACCGCTGTGTCAGAGCCTTGTGATGCTCAGGTGGATTCTTCCGTTAGCGAAAAAAGGAAACATCGGCTCACTGGGACCATACAAAACCAAGATTCTCTTTTTCTTCCTCTCCTTTTGTGTCTACATAAAGGCCACACCGAAACATGGAAATGTACACTGTTCTTCGGACATAAGAAAACCAGGGGAGACAATATACTATACACATTAAAGCCTTGTCTGACCAATCTCCCATCCTCAAATATTGATGTTTGGCTAGCTGTCCTTAGTAGCAAATCAAGTTGCTTTAGGAATTGGTCATAGTCACGTTGGGATGTCCAGTTTACAACAAGACTGTGATGGCTTGGTACACGCAGACCACCAGGTCATGTCAAAACACCAACAAGCGCTGTTTTCTGTTCACAAATGTCATTTTTCCTTTTACAATATTGATGTGCTTCAATCCAGAAATGCATAATGCTTAACATCTTATCCTACACAGGTATTTTATATGAACCAGACCTCAGCCGTAGCATTCACACGTCATGAAATAAAATTACTTATTTCTTGTTTTTTAGAGAGAGATAACCAAAACTCATCATGTTGATATGAAAACACATCCTATTTACCCTTGGACCTACTGACCAAAACCCAAAGAGCCAGACAAGAACATACTGTGATTCCTTTGAAGTGTGACCCACCCACTAGTGCTCCACTTATCTTTAGAACCCCTCACAAAGGGGGATCAACGAAAGAAGTGAAGGACCCTCGACATCAATTATGACACAGAACGCAGTCCTGAACTGACATCCTGGCTCTAAACCCCCCCCTGCAAAGTGACTGCAAAGATGGAGTCCAAGTCTCGTTGGTTTGGCAGGCAAAGCACATCTCTCATCATACTCATCACTGTGTCACAACAGTTTGAAGACCCTCTGACTAAGCATTCATGTTTGATGAGTTGGGAGTGCAGACGTTAATGCTGATGTCATTCTGTTTGGGCTAAATCCAAAACTGTACTGTGATGCTGTTGGCCCAAACTTACTTCTGTGATCAACCACTTTTGAACAACAAAACCAAAGGATCGAATTGCTGGATGGGGATGATAGCACAGAGCCGAAAAGCTTTCGCGGAAATCTTTCACATCATTCACAAGTTGCGTGCCACAATGACTCGACTGACAACTGAACATTTGCTCCCTCTGTCTCCAGCTGAAGCTTTACCCTTCACAATCAACATGAAAACTAATACCATAGACAGATGCCAAGACGTTTCAGCTTCAAGCAATGATGTGGAAAGTCATGCCATGTTTTTCCAACATGCATTAGTACTAATGCATGTTGGTGTCTGAACATGACAGACTGATTTCATTGACTTCACTTACTATATCTTGGAGAAATTCAACTATTTGAGCCTGAAAACCCCTCAGTATTTACATATCCCTTAAGGGCATTCTGTTGAACATGCTGTCACATTTCCTCTATTAGTCATAGACTCCTTGTTCTAATCCAACTGATGCAGCAGGAATTTCCAGTCTCACTTGCGGGAATTAGCTACTGCACAGGAAGTGACACATGGAAGCTATGAAGTGTTTCCTTTCTTCAAGGGAACATGGGATATTCTTATGAATGTCGTAGAGGAAATGCTGTATTTTTGGCGATTACTCAATATGTGCTGTTCTTCATTGGAAAGGTATGATTTATTTTCAAGTTCCTGAGGAATGAATTCAATTAAAAAAAACAACTGTATTTAAATTCAAAGACATATTGATCAGTTGACCACACAACACAAAACAAATAAAGATACAAAAAGATAAATAACAATAAACGAAGAAATATATATACTGTGTGGTAGATATGCTAGTGGGCTATATAGCTAAAGCTGGGCCAGTTGATGAAAATAAGAGTGGCATGGAAAAGATACATGACATGAGCTAAATTCTTGTAAGACACATTAGTTGGAATCGGATGCTTAAGACAGATTTCAAATATGCAAAAGAAAAGAAGAATGAAATGGCATTAATCCGCTGGCCATTGTTCCTGGCATCCCAGTGTGGCACAGCTCATCTGTTTCATCAGAAATCAGTCGTTGCAGGTGACCCAGTAGTTGCCAAGATGGAAATTACATTTGGTTTGAAGCGATGTCCTTTAGCTGTAGATCGGTCAAATCAATCCCACAGTTAGTCCAAACCTTTTTCCGATGGGAAAGATTGCATCGAGTACTATTTTGTTCATGGGTTTCGCATCTTATGTCAGCGTTTAGGATTTTAGGCTGTC
Organism: Aeoliscus strigatus; assembly: GCA_901007665.1. NCBI lineage: Eukaryota > Metazoa > Chordata > Actinopteri > Syngnathiformes > Centriscidae > Aeoliscus > Aeoliscus strigatus. Next base: position 74,907 of record CAAKHB010001915.1, on the reverse strand, counting down.
TATTCTACTTTGGGAAGTATTATGCAAAAAGTAAAGCAGTACCAGGAATGACTGACATCTTAAATCTTCAGCCTCGTATGCTTAAATTACAGCCTAGCAGCTGCAACAAGGTGGGAATGGTCGTTTGGATATTGCTAAACTGAAACAGTATTGTTGGCATGAAATATCAGAATACCATTCATGGCTGCTAGCTTGTTACCCTGTCATTAAAGTGATAGTGACTGTGGCCAAACACTACGGCCCTGTGGAAAGAATGAAGCTTTGCAATGCGGAAGCTCAGAGGTCTGGATCACACGTCACTAAGGCTTCCAGATTCCAGACCAAAAAACTGAATTCTCTGAGCTAACATTAATAGGAGATGACAGATAGAGTCCTTGACTGACTTACAGACCATAATACCTTTGCAGCTTGAAAATCAATTTTACTTCAGTAGAAAAAAATGTGTGTATGATGTCAGTTTTTGTTTTATGAATGGAACAAAGTTGTTTCATTCCACCATCTTCATGTGTGTGATTATCATGAATGCAATTAGTATCTTGGTCTCCTCAATAGGTTTTAAAAACATGGGGTTCTTAAGGGTTTAAGTCAGGGCAGACAGAAATGGTCACTGGATCTACTTGTACTTAATCCCTTGCCAGGAAACCTCAGAACCAATGGTGCATTGAGTGCAAGAGTTTCACGTTCATTCTTGCAGCAAGAGTTTTAGATTGCAGACCTGTGACCCTTCTTTTGGTTGTTTGTGTTCACTAATCAGCCAGTAATCCTCAGAAATGTCCACATCTTTTTGTTCTGTTTTTTCTCCTAATGGGGTCTTGCTAGCTCTGGTTGACTGCAAGTTGCTTGAGGAGGAAGACTCAGACAGACTTGCACATGTCCAGCCCAGTTTTCAAAAATATTTGATTCATCCAGAATAATGGGAAAAGTCCTGTTTCACACAACAGGTTGACTTGATTCCACTGCCACTGCCTGAGTCTCCTCCTCCCCCTGCTCATGGTCAGGGGCCACTACAACTTTTTCCTGTCCCGCTCCCTCTCTGTCACCTCTTCTCTAGTCTGTCTGACTCTCCTCTCAGCGAGGCACCCCGGGCCAGGCCCAGGGAGCCATAAAGGGCTGGTTTGTGTTTGGTTTGTGGTGCAGAGCAGCATGTGAAAGGCTTAATTTAAAAAGTCCAAGGGGGATTAAACCATGCAGGAGGCAGAGCAGAAGAGGGTGGTGTGTGTGTGTGTGTGTGTGTGTGTGTGTGTGTGTGTGTGCGTGCGTCCGTGCGTGCGTGCGTGCGTGCGTGCGTGCGTGCGTGCGTGCGTGCGTGCGTGCGTGCGTGCACGCGCGTTAGTTATCATGCATGTTTGTGTGTCCAGTTGAGGTAGGCAGGCAAACGGGGGTCCTCAGTTAAAGACAGGCATATGATTTCAATTAAGGACCTCCACCTTTTCCCTCCTCCTTCTCCCCATCCACTCTGCCCTTTGTCAGTCAGTCTCCCTTCACCAGTCTATGGATGTGGGGTGAAATACCCAAACTACAGTCCCATCCCGTTTTAAACCGCATTAATCAGAGTCAGTGTTTGTTGAGTTGAATAGAGGAACACGGTGCCTAAACATTAGTATGTTCTTTTGCATTTATTGTTTCTGCATGTCTTTCTGTTCTCTTTCTGTTCTTCTAACACAAATATTCCAATCCAAGGTCCTGACCCAGGAGCCTGGTCACCTTCGTCTGTGTTTTTTTGAAACATAGAACTAAGTGTTTTTAGTCGTTTCTTCAATGTGGTCTAATTGACAATGGTTTTCCAAAAGCTGCTTCAAAGTTCCTCTTGTATCTCATTTTTGTGATCTGTACCTGTACTACCAGATTAAAGTGTGTGATCTGGAACATATATGACATGCAGTCACACAAAAGGTGCAGATCCACAAGTACAATAAATCAGTTGTGAAACCAATGCAGGTTAGTCTTTCCTCTGTTTGTCCTTTCTGCTTTCCTTTACAATCTGGCAGAAAATTAGAGCAGCAACTCTCTCTTGAGAGATATTAAGACAGATTTTCACAGATTGCCCTTCTCAACGGTCATGTTATTTGGAGTTTATGTCTGACATGGACTTAAAATGCTAATACTAACTTTAAACTGTTATGACTACACTGAAAAACAAGATAAGGTTGCTGTGGGGTATTTTGGTGATAAGACATTTACAGGATTAACACAGATGTCATTTTCAGACACCATTAAAACTTTAGCCTGGATATGAAGAGAATAAATAAAAAAGAGAATACCTTTTGATTGAGACAACTGGCTTGTAGCTGATTCCATAAAACAGACGCAGTCACCATACTTGTAGGGCATCTTTTAAGTACTTAGCTATTATGAATATTACCAATTTGACATTCTTATAAGGCGTATTGCAGATGTGCTGCCTCATAAATCTGGCTCAACTTATGGTGGATATCTGTGCAGGAGGCACACAAGGCCAAAGAGGAAAGTGTGTTATGAGAAAGGACATTTGGCAAGTTGTGCTGAAGATTATGTAGGAGTGTGAAGTTGAGAATGGGCAAGAAATAGTGGCTGTCGACAACACGGAGAGGGAGCAGATGTTTTGGAGCATTGTGCCTAACGAACAGAATCCATTGACTGGACTCAACTGCCACATTTGCAGTTTCACTTTGCTTTGTTTGAGTTGTAAAACATATATATTTCATATTTGTTGTTCTCATCAGCTTATAGATCATATGAAACCAATGGATTGAGCTACATGTACTACATATATGACACTAGTAGCAGATCTTCTCAGGTTTAAATATATGGTCATGAGGGCTGATAGATCCAAAGTATCCAAAGTTATCCAAAGTTGTTGTCCAAGTTTGGGTTTTTTTTCATGTATTTCTCTTAAGTGATCTCTCTCGAAAGAGACAGATAGAACAATGCCTGTTAAAGATTTGGTCTTGTTGGGTGAACAGAGGAGGTTTTCAGATGGAGATTGCTGATTACAGACTACCTTTTCCATGTCAGTGTGTGTGTGTGGTCCAGGCCAGAGCTGCGGACAAGATGACATCCAGCAGCCCCATCTGTTGAAATGACAGGGGTTCTGTGTGGAGAGGCTGTGAACCTCCACCTCCTGTGGCTAAGGCACTTTAAACTCGCCCAAAAAAACAAAGCCACACACATGCATACACACTCATTTCAGTCCTTCACAGTCAGACTGAAGAGGATAACTTTTCCCATCCTGCTGCAATGCCGAACGTCTAAACAAATCACTTAGCTTCAGAAATGTTTATAACTGGAGTTATGATAAAGCACTAGGTCGTCCCCAAATCCGAGGCACTAAAAGCCTATCAGAGTTTCTGCTGTTATTGAAAGCTGTGCAATAAAAGTTTATCTGTGAAGTTCGGTCTCTGATACAGACGGACTTTATCAGTGTGCCGATAGCTACATGTAAACACAGAGAGGCTCACTGATGTCAGCAAGGAGTGTGTGCAAAAGCGGAAAAAAGGTTGTTGACCCCAGCAAAGTATATACAGAAGTGTATGTGGGAGTGGGGACGTAGCAGGAAAGTTTTTTCGAAGGCAAAAAATAATACAAACATCTCAATTTCATACGCCAATACGCCAATGCAGAGATGAGAAATCCAGACAGAATGGCCTGTAGATAGAGTGAATCTTTCGTTTAATATGCTCTAGTTTTTAAAAGGGAAAAGAAGAAATGAGTTGGAAATAGTTTTTCTTACAACCTCAAGCCTCGCATAGGATCCAACCAACCTTTTTTCACCTTGAAAGAATTCTGCTTTCCTACTCAGGGCACCACTGCTCATTCCTGTTATGTTTCCTGTCCTGTTTTTGCTCTCAAGCAAAAACTGACTGTGCATCCACTATTGGCTCAGGTATCCTTTTTTTTCCTCATTTAAATGCCAGCAATTCTTCCAGCCGTGTGGCAGATTTTGTGGCTCAGGTAGTAGAGCGGGTCATCTAGTAATTGAGTCTATGTTGGAGTGTCAGTGAGCAGGAAACTGAACCCCTAATTGAAAACCAGGTCACCAGATTTATCGTCAGGACCTGCAGGAGACAAATGTGGCAGGGATGCAAAAGCCACATGATTGGTACATGGGAAGAGACGGAACAGAATGCTGAGGTGCCCTAAATAAGGTGCCCACAACCAACTGCTTCCCAGCAGGGCAGCTGACAGTTTTAATGTACTTTATGTGTAAGTCCTGTGTGCTGCTGACTGTGCACATCCCATGCATCACGTGTGCAGTAAGTGAATTTTACATGTTCATAAATGTATCTTTCTTTTTTCTTTGTTCTTTCTACTCTTTAGAATTTCCGTCCCATCACCATCGGATATGGCCGTAAGCACTCTTACACCCCAGAACCACAGACCCCACCAGCCCCCCAGCTGCCACCGGCCCCCCAGCCTACTCACCTGCTTAACGGACACTCCAAACCAAACAACGGCCACAGCTATGGATATGGGAATGGCACCGGACACGCTCAGTACAACAACCCAGCAGGGCTGTACGCTCACAACGGAAGCAATGGAGACAGATCTCTGCCGAGCAAGATGGGCGGCCTGAGCCTTAGCGCCACTCACAGGTGAGGTGATGGGACTGTGTGCTAAATCAGGAGCATGAAGAATGATGCTTTTATATCATATAGTTCCGGCTCTACTAGGCTGTGTTCGCTTACCAGTCATGTCGTTTTCCATTACAATTCACTACCTCCTCCATGTGATTGACATCATAGAAACAGTTGTGAAACTGCTGTAACGTCATCTTATACGTGGCACAGACCTGTAAACAATGACATATGTCAGAGACAAAGAACGAGAAGAGAGCCCAAGAAGGCTGGAAGAGATAAAACTCCTGATCGCTCTGTCCTGCTCTTTTTCAATGTTCTCACCAGCCACCAAACATAGAATGGTCTGTACATTGTTGATGGAATAAAGCAGCACCATGCAGCAGTTCCATGTTTCGGCGATCATGTCCTGCTCCGTCTCTTTTCTTTCTCTTTGTCTGTTACAAAAAATCCACAAAGTTTCACGCAGCCGGCGCTGTGACGTCAACACACAAATTGACGTGGTACTGAATTGCGATGGAAAAGTGCCTGAATGGAAGCCGACTGGGTAGAACTGAGCCAAGGAGACCTGGAACTGTGTAGTGGAAAAGGGACGTTCGTCACTGATAGTGTTGGACATTCACTGTGCAGATGATCGCGTAGTTTGTAATGTTGACACACCTTCACAGATGGGATGTGGAAAAGTAATTTGCGATAAACACCATCTGAACGCCACTAATTGCCAACTGTCAGTCACTTTCTCCAACGCACTTATTACACGATTTCGCCATCACTCTTTACTCTCTTTAAATTGCTCAGACTGTCTCTCTCACAGACAGCATACACCAGCCCGCACAGACAAATCGACATGGAAGCACTCATTTTGCACTCTTGTGGAGAAGTCTGGAGACAGACATCTCTTGAGGTGTGTCAGGATCTGAAGATATCCGTCAACAGCACTGCTAGCAAGAATTTTTTTGTCTTTATCTTCCCTGTTTACTCCATTAACAACCTGACAAAACACACTGTGGTTAAATTAGCTACCACCCAGTTCCCTGCATCCATTACAAGGGACAGACTGAAACTGATGTTCTTCCTCACCTGTCTTCCACCCCCTTAGCCCAGAACCTCCCATACCCTCCCCTGTGGGCCGTAATGGTGTCGACACACAGTCAGACGTCTACAGAATGCTCCAGGACTACGAGGAGCCCATTTCTGAACCCAAACAGTCTGGCTCCTTTAAATACCTACAGGGAATTCTGGCAGCTGAGGATGGAGGTAAGCGTTTGTTCGTCTGTGACAGTGGAGAAAGAAACACATGCAGTTTCTCTTCATCCTACATTTTTATATGACTTTCACTCTGGACAGAACCCCCACCAGCATCTGGCTTTTGCGTTTAGTAGAAAATACCAAATGACACCTGGGGGAGGGGGACACGGTAAGTCTTACCCCCATTTTCCAGTATGATATCATGACATGTTCAGCGGCCAGAACACAAATGGTGTTAACACACAGTTGTTAGCGCGGAAAAATACTAATGATGCTTCTAACTAGCGAGCTGCAGAACAAGCCTACGAGGACTAAGCCCTAATAAAAGTTGTAAAAGGACACAGTGACAGGCTGAAGTGCACCAACCAGCTGATACGCTTCAGCCAACAGTTAATAACAAGTCTCTACAGAAAACAGGGTCATGGTATAACACAGAGACACACACGTACTCACAGATTAAAAGCTGTTAAAAGGGTGAACACATCTCCAGACCAGACCACAGTTTGGTTTAAAAAAGAAAAAGTGTTTGGGTCAAATCAGAGGGATTGTGTTTGGACTTCGTGGTACCAACTGATTCTGTTTAAACTGTGATTGTTTTGCTTGTGTCTCCCTCTGTCTCATTCCAGCTCATCTGTCTCACTGGCATAGTTTTCCTTTTATAGAAAGACATAGACAGCTTGGTTTGGGAGTGGAGAGGAAAAACTGAGAGCAAGAGCGCAAGATGGAATCAGTAAATATGTGGCTGAGGGAGCAGCAGAAAGATAAAGTGCTTCAAAAAGCTTGTGCACGGATGAACAGGGCAGGGAAGTTTTTGTAAGGAAATTTACTGCAAAAGCAACTTCACATGAAACAATAATGTGAAAATTATGGTCTTCCCGTTTGTCTTCTGACCATTCAGCTTTCATTCCAGCTTTGGAGGAGTCATGTGATGCTGACAGAGCAGAGCAGAGTAACTCAAACCGTTCTCCTGCTTCCCACCAAAGCTGCATCCAAAGCTGTGAAATTACCAGGCGTGTTAATAGTCCTGACCTCAGCACCGTGGGCTCCTGGTGTGTTCGCACAGAAAATGATTTAATGACTGATAAATGTCTTTCCTAACCAGATATTCACATTGAATTTGTTCTTTGTTTTTTGGTTATGGATGTGATCACCTTCTGCTTATCTCATATGTATTTCTCATCTCTGAGTCCACCTATGTGAAAGCTGACAGGATAATCCTCAGCACAAGAAACAACGCTGACTGCTCCAGCCATGAGGTCTGGAGCAGAGCCAGACCACAATGTGTCCTAAATTTAGTACTTGCCGCAACACTCAAAGCAATAAGAGGGAGGTAGAGCCAAAAGGAAGGGAAGTGGGAAGACAGATGCAAATGAGAGACAGAGGCGGTTGTAGGGAGAAGAAAGAATGTAATGCTGTTGATACACTAAAGAGATTAAAAGAGAGGTGTGTTTGTGTGCTGTCACTGAGCTTTCACTTTGGGGGACTGACAGTTGGATTGACATGTTATGCCTTCGGTGAAACACCAAGACTCTGTGGGTCTACTTTGGGATCATTTTAAAAGCTACCTGCCTGTCTGTTGACGTTTGTGCTGTCATTTAATCTGTGTGGGAGCGTGGAATTCCTCGACAGTTGTTGCTAATGCTTTTGTTTTTGAAATTCTCCATGAAAAACAAACAAGTCAAATGAACTAGTCGGCCACAATGTTTCAGTTGAGGTGAAATCGGCTTGTTGTTGATTGCATACCTTGTTGTCACACTTTTAAATCACCGCAGTTGGTCTCCCTTTGAAGATGAGAGCCCCTGTAGGGACCATGTTGACTTTAAAGAGTCAAAGCAAACATGAGAGTCAGTTTACCCAGAATTCTAGAACCTGATGGGACACTGATGTCAGGTGAAGTGTGAATATATAGGGTGTGCTTGCACCTTTGACAATATTACAGATGAGGAAATTAAACGACACTGACAAATAGTCAGTTTTGATCTGATGACATCATCAACCTACCCATCCTCCAATAAAGGCATATCGTAAGAGAGCAACGTTTTCAAATTGACGTTTTCATTTTTTAATGACAAAATCATAGTGACCAGTATGCCAAAACAAATCTGCATCTTTGGCATTAGACCTGTTTCGTAGACTCCCTATGAAAAGGCAGGTTTGATTTATTGCTTCCACATTCAATGAGGTGAATCAGAGGACAGCTCATGCGCTAAATGTGTTTCTTTAACAGCTGGAAAAAGAAACAAACATAAGTTTCAGTAACCTCTGTGAAGCCCCGTTCTTCGGCTCACCTCCGAAGCTGTTTGCTTCAAGAATATTTTGACTGGCTGTGCTTTGAATTTATTTCCAGAAGAGAATCAAAGCTATTTTCCAGCATTAAACTCATCACAACAGTGATGATGAATGGCCACACAAATCATTCATGTTAGGTTCATTCTACCTTATGTTTCTGCCTTTTTTCCGCTGTTCAGAGGAGTTTGTGAATTGAATTAACCTACAATAGCTATGGAAATACAGATTATTATTATTATACATTTTTACAATATTATTATTATTGAGAATACAGTTATTATTTGTTTTACAGTATGACTGGTTGACATTAGTTACAGTTTGACACACACTGTGCCACCAATGTGTGAGGTTTGATTTTTGCAATCAAGTCAACCTGTCAGTCTGTCTGTATTAGGCAACACAATACCAGTACACCGTGTCTAGGCTGGGTGTTTAGAAATGGAGCGGCACAACTAAACAATCATGCTCATTCTTGCTGCTGTGTTTTTAACAGTCGTGAATGTGCTCTCAAGATATTTATTAGTCAACTATCGCCCCAATAAGAAAAGTCACAATAGCACCATCAGAGTTTCCATTAGAGTGGGTCAGCGGGTAAAAGAGACATTAATCCCAGTAATAACACAGTTAACATCAGCTCTTAACACCACAGAGCCGTCAGGCGAACGGTTCCAGGAGTGGAAAGGGTTTGGAGTCAGGTGCCAGCTGGGTGGTGATATTGTGGTTAGTGGCAGAGAAGGCAGCCTGTTGGCCCACACAGCCTCTGCTGTGATCTGCTCTGGGCCTCAGCTGGAATAATTCCTAACGTAAAATATGCCTGTTTCATACATTCCAGTCAAGCATGAACAAATGCTTCACGATTGGACCTTTTCGCCAGTTGGCATAAATCAGCATTTGTCTGCTGTCTGCTGTTTGATTTTGATTTATTAAGTTGAAATAAAACCTAACTTTTTCATTTTATCATATGATTAGTATATACCATGACTGGACAGTAGGAAGATTGGGTCAATAGGAACCAGGAGGTCTTGGGATACATGTCCAGGCTGGTACATTGTCAGAATCTGAATTTTGTTCATTGTCATTGTACATAGGTGCAAAGAAAATATCTGTGAGTGCCTTTCTGTCAATTCACACTATAATTGTATGAAAGAAAGAAATATAAAAGTTAATGATAAGCAGAAATGTGTATATGATATAACCATCAAACTGACCTAAATGATTACAAATGTGATGGTGAATCTTCTGGCTCAACATAGAGTTTCATGTGAAGTTAACAGATTATCACATGCACATATTTCAGCTGTTGAAGAAGGGTTGTGAAGCTGAGTGTGTTGGAAAAGGAATGTGAAATATGAAAGCAAAAGAGAATGGATTAGTGAGCAGCGAGCAACAACAGAGACAAGCACTGCTTCTCATCTATGGTCAGTTTTAAAGTCAATGTCCCGGCAGTGTCATTTCACTTTCAATTTAACTGGTTATTTTTTATCAATTAAACACAATAACAATTAAGGCTTAGGATCAGCCGCTTGTATGTTGTGTAAAAAGTACAGGGGTAAAGTCATGGGGTTGTTTTTGTTTCATGCCTTGTGGTTAAGAAACTGTGAACCACTTGAGTGCAAGAGCAGCTTAAGAAGAGCACAAGGGGCAACATGCTGTTTGTGGCTTCAAGTAACAGCATCAGTGGGAGATGTAGTCTTAGTTTACAGGACCCCAGCATAGCAACAAGTGGAAGAAGGAGAGTTGTCAGAACCAGAATCAGAGGGAAATGTGTTTGTCACAGCAGTTCCAACGAAGAAATTAGTTACTAAGTAAATTACCTTAATTGAATTTACTAAAACTGGACAGGTAATATACACATAGAAGAATAAGTGTTCAAATAAAAATAGAGGAAAAAATGAGAAATAGAAGTGTGTCTTTTGCGTGATGACGTTTTGAAGTTTGTGGGTTGCTAGGTTGCGAGACTAGTTGACTGATCCGCCCACCAGCTGCAACGTTTCAACGTGACTGTGTTGGTGTGAAATCTTTCTAGAAAGCTTCCTGAGCTGTGAGGGTGTGACGGGATTCTTGCTAGATGAAGAATATGATGTGGGTGTTTTGCACGGTTCTTATAATTGCTATCTAGCTGGTTACAGTTATGAGAGCATTTCAAGAATGTTCTGTCAGAGGACACATTGTTTGTCCTGTTGTTTCTCAGTACAGTGAGGTGGTCATGTCCGTGGGCTGCATCTTTATGCCACGGTGTGCTCATTTGGCCAAAGATGAAAGGGCTATAGGTCATAGAAGAATTTCAGAAAGGTACACGAGTTAGAGAGCGAGAGATGGAGATGGAAGTGATCAAATGTTTTTTCACCCTATAAATGGTTAAGAAATAAAACAGATGCTCACCAACTGTACCAGCACCCTTTAAGACATGACTCCCACTGCGAGCAACTGACAACTAATAACATTCCTGACAAGCAGTACTAGTTTTAATTGTAGTACCTGGATCTCTTTCCCACAGACTGCAAACACACACACACACACACACACACTTGTTCAACATTTGTCTGTTGAATTACCGGATAGAATTTGGATTCCCTCTGCACGCACACAGGGGCCTGATTTCTTCACGTTATGTCAGATTCCTTTCATACATTCATACCCTTCCTTGCCTTGAGTTAGCAAAATTCCTATATTTATTTAGTTGGTCTTTTGTTTCTAGGTGTGTCCCCAACAGAGAGAATGAGAAACTTAAAGTCTCCAGTCAGATCTCCAATCCCAAAGCTTGGGAGCCCGATCCCCAGCCCCATGTCCGGTCTGCAGAAGCTCCCCCAGTGCACACGCTGCTCTAATGGTATTGTGTAAGTATTCTGCCGATTTCCATCTGTTCATTACTGAAACTATAATGGTTTATTTACAAATTTGCTATTTCAGCCACCATCTGGAAATTATATTTCATTTCTTCATTTTTTTTCATTTTTTTCAAACCCGCCTGCGGTCTTAACATTTTAAATTTGAACTCCCTCAGGTGAGTCAAGGTTCTTTCCTGACTAAAACAGAGATAGACCAACCTGCACCGACAGGCTCTTTCACAAGCACTCAGGAAAATCGACACCATTTATCATGTGAAGGGTTCTTCCCCCACACCCTTTCCCACACACACATCTTCTACCTGCACACCTAATACAAAGGTGCATATACACAGAACATTTAAGAATTTACCCAGGCACACATCTCTCTGCCAAAGATATCCCATGCACCGGTAACCCCCCTCCCCCATAAAAGCAACAGTGAGTACGAAGTGATGTCATTGACTTGCGTTACTTGTTAACAAGAGAGCCTTGTGGGGCACAGAACGCCTGTTATGATCTGGCAGCATTTTACAGCTTTTAAACAGAGTGCCAGCCAAGGAGTTTACCCTGCCAGTCATGTGGTGAGTAGGCAGTTAAGAAACACAAGAAAGACGCAGGCTTATGGTGCCTGCAGTGCTGTCTGGAATGGTCCAGATCCCCAGTCAATGAACAATGTGCTCAACAAACATCATCCCTGTTTGGATAAAAGCAATGAACACGGTGGAAAATCTCTGGACCACTGAACTCCCAGGTGTGACACTTTCCCTTGACCGCAACCATATCCAAATATGTAGATAATATAAATAAATGATTTGAAAGTGCTCTGAATGTGTGCACTGTAAATTGGAGATTGTGTCTCCTCAGATAATACACATGAATGCAAAGTAGACAAATGATCTTCTGTGTAAGGTTTTCTGCCTTGAGTACTTTTAACAGTTCTTACTTCCTGGCATTGGACATCAAAATGCGAAAATGATTTGTATTTTATCAGCGACTTTGAAATGGACATTGCCAAAGGGAAGAAAAAACAAGTTTTCACAGGATTCACGGATACAACTTCATGTGTTTTAATCTCAAACCAGACAATTGGCACAATGATTAATATTAGTTATGCTGTTATTATGCTATTATTATTCCTTTATCACTATGGTAACAAACATTCAAGTCACTAAGGAGCAACTTGTTTTACTCACATTATTTTCCCTTCTTCTCTCCAGTGGCACCATTGTGAAGGCCAGAGACAAACTCTACCACCCTGAGTGCTTCATGTGTGACGACTGCGGCGTCAACCTCAAGCAGAAAGGCTACTTCTTCATCGAGGACAATCTGTACTGTGAGACCCACGCCATGGCACGCGTCCAGCCCCCGGAGGGCTACGACGTGGTTGCCGTTTACCCCAACTCCAAGGTGGAGCTCGTCTGAGTTGGAGAAGAAGTTGGTTCACATACCTGGGAAACCAAAATATGCAAGAATGGGGCTACTGAGTATCCTAGTCGAGATTTATCAAGCTTTGGATCAATTTTACCTTTAGGGGAATCTTCTGAAATGTTTCAGTGGTCAGTTTTTCTACACTGACACTGATGGTGATTGCTGTGTATTTGGTGTATACTGAAAACAGAAAAAGGGTTGACTGATGAGAACAAAATTCATTGACATTGTACAATATGTCGTGACCTGTCTGCTGTCATCTCACATACATTGCAGCTTCTTAGCTAGCTTACAACTGCCACAGCAAGTTACCACAATATTCCATATGCATGTAGCAACACACAACAAAACGTACACAGGGGAAGTTAAGAGAAAATATGAGTGAGATATTTATACAGCATGGAACCTTTCCAGCAGACACAAGCCTTAAAATAAGTAGAACACTAGTGTGATATTTGTTAGCATAGCAGCTAATTGGTGTGTTCGTCTGACTAATTTTCAATTCAGCTTTCATAACAGTCCGACAGCGCATAACACAAGAATGTCTCTTAATCAAAGGCATCAAAGGTTTTTTTTTTTTTTTTTTTATTTCTATGGCTTATAAACCTTTGCATTTATACTGCAGTTTACATTCTTCAGGCTGTCGTACTATCTGATACAATACTGAGAGTACACTTTGGTGAAAGGTTAAGTGCCTCCATATGCAGCAATGCAAATACCCCCTTATGAACGGTGAATATCTAAGATTCATGCTGATAATAGTATGTCAGTACCTTACTGAGAGAGAAAATTCCAGCTCTTAAACTTCATTAGGTCTGGTAATTAAAAACACTAAAACTTAATATAGGTATGTCACTGGTTGTGTACTGGGACAGTGGGCGCAGCCATAGAAACCTGCTGGAATCAACAGTGACTTAGCAACTGGTGTAAATCACCTATTTCATGGCGATACCATACTGTATCGCCATGTACTGTAACTGTTACTGTTACTGTAACAACAATATTTGCCGATATCGCAAGTTCCAGTACGATACGATTTTGATTCAGTATGACGGCGTGCGATACAGAAATATACTATAAACCAATTTAACACTATGATCACATTTCACGTAAAGAACAAATACAAACTATTTTTTATAAATACAAACTTTTAAATACAAACTAGTTTTTTGACAGTTTTAGTGCTGAAATGTTTCAGACAATTACACGGAAACTACAGTTTTAACTTAACTAAATATCACTAAATATATTGTCAGGAAGTCACGAATGATGTTTTACTCAGTTTGACAGTGCGTCCACTGTCAGTTAGCATTAGCATGCTGACACTAGCAACCGCGTTATCATGAAGCTGCCGTAGGTTTGTCATGTTTGTCATTTCATTAGTCTTTTTACACAGATATAGAACTGACGATTCTAGCAGAAGGAGGCATGGGGGTCTTTATTTCAGAACTTATTTCTGCAAGATAAATAATGCTTATGTGGATGATGTAATGAAATTAGCATCTAGACGAGTATTTTTTTTCTTAATATTCATGCATTTCTATCAAAACTAGTTTAATAATTTGACATGAGAATGAAAATCTGAAGTTTGCTTCTCAGATATTAGCAGTGTTGTGTAGCTAACTGTCGTGATGCTGACTACATTAGTTATCTTGTAAATTATGTGAAAAGTTATATTGCGACCACTTTGTCTCCTTGATATTGTACATACGTTTTATAATTGTGTGTTTGCTTAACATGTCGCTCGTGCCTTTCCATATCCTGTCTGCAAATGATTTCCATGTACTCAAATCTTTGTCTTGTGTTTAACTTATTGTTCCACCAATTTATGTTTTTTGTGCTCAGTATTCTTATTTGCTTTTTTTTCAGGGTTTAAATGAAATGAGAAGTGCATTAGTTTGAGCAGGAATCCTCATTGCTTCAGAACAAGGAGAACAGGAGAATTAGGAAAATAAAACATTAATTTTGCCTCTAAAGTCCATGACATTTTCTCTCTAAGACGCATCATCACACCAGCAGGCTATAGTAGTTTGCCTTGCAACTCTGCTTTGAGGTCTGAAATCAAATTCATTTTGATTTTTATTTGGTCAAGAGGGTGATCATTATCTGTAAGTGTGAATTCCTCTCCTCCCAATGAGTTCTTCCTCAGCCACTGAATCTGCATTTGACATAAACCCTCTGCAGACATCACATCATTGCTTTACATTCAACTTCTCTGTACCAGGTATCTCCATTCTGGGCCTAATCTAAGAACGAACATCTGCGATTCATCTCTGATTACTGCCATCAGAGACATCTTGAATACATTTCAATGTAAAGGCCACTTTGACTCTTCAAGCCTCTCTGGGAAACAAGCCCATACCTTCGCAGGGACGCTTTAAGGAGCTGGAAACGTGTGACATTTCATCACATTTAATGCTTCTCGTGTTGCAGTTAAGTGCATTAGCACCACACCAGCATGTAAAATCTAAAACATGCCAGAGCTGATTCAAGGGGACGCTCATAATCAAAACCAGGACAAGAAGGCAGCCGTACGTCATGACATGACATTGCAGTCTCAATACTACGGAGGGCAAAAGAGAAGTATGCAAAGCTTGGGGTCAAGTTACGCGTCTGGAGGGGTTTGTCCAGTCAGCGAACTCACAACACGCATCAGACATTTTAGTGCTAAACATGATGTACGGTGGCTCATATCGAAGATTTATGAAATGAGTTCTATTCCCATTCCAGAAAGGTCTTACATGTTTGGCCACCATGGAAAGAAAACAGAACTAAAAATTAAATGACCTAAAACCAACAAGCAGACAGTAAAGTGTGAGCTGAACATCCAGACTGAGAAGAATTTATCTTCTCTCGCATCTATAAACATTTAGTACAGTTTAAAGATAAATAGTTAGAGTTGTCCAGAGGCGTGTCCCTCTCACTATTCCCTTAGGTCGGAGTGCTGACACAGTTGCTATCTCTCCAGGACTCCGCCTGTTTTTGTTTCTGCTGATGTAGCAGCCACGTGGTCTCCACTGCTTTCACCAACCTTTTCACCATCATTTCTCAGTCTCATCTCCCACTTTCTTTTCAGCCAGAGTATTATTGGCAGCTGATGTCTTTTATTTCACCATGTTCATGTTTTAGGAGTTTCATGGACATATCACACTCACAGGCCTTTGAGGTATCAGCCCAGCAAGGCTCTGATTTGTGGTTTTGACTGGATGAGTGCTTGTGATACCTGAGTGTGAGAGACTGCATATACAGCTGAGCAGAATTTCATACATTTCTCCTAAAACACACACACTCAGACGCACATGCACACGCACACGCACACGCACACACACACACACACACACACTGAATTCTACTGAAAACACATTCCCATCATTTGACCTTGTTGAGCGCTCCAGCTCCTGTGAGGATGATGTGGGAGTTGTCCACTTGAATGGTTCTCTGTCCCAGTCGCACCAGATAGGCTCCGATCCCGATGGCTCGACACATTACACACACACACATAAAACTTAAAAGTCCCAGAGGACCTGACCATAAGGTGCATGATGTAAGGTTTCTGGGTATTTGGTCAATTTGCCGTTTATTGCCACATAACACAGATAATAATAATAATAATAATAATAATAATAATAATAATAATAATAATAATAATAATAATAATAATAATAATAATAATAATAATAATAATAATAATAATAATAATAATAATAATAATTGCATTTGTGAACTTAAATCCCAAAGAAGAATAAAAATGCAATATAGGAGCAAAGGTTTGATTTCATTATCTTGTTATGTCCTGACATGTTTATTAAATCTCACTAAAGTCACTGTACCCTCAAATTAAAACTAATCCTTACTGTTTCACTATAGATCTTGTTTGTTTTTTTTATACTTATTTACTTCTTTTTTTATACTTCTTTGCAACACACTGGATATAATCACCCTTTAGTTCTCTCTCTGGCCAATCTTTCAAACATTCTTTTCATCAAAAACCTAAAGCATATACTTTCCCAGACGCTTTTCTACTGAAATAACACCTTACAAGAGGCAGCAACGTGTTTCTCTGGACACCATAGTAACTGTATGTAAAGTTCCACAGTGGAGGACACTATGGATAAAAGTGCCATCCCGCCCACCCCTCATTTCTCTTTCTCTCTCTCTTCTTTGTATTTTTGACACCCCCAAGCATCTTTAACCCAGTGGAAAAAAGAACCCCCAGTAAACAACTCAGTGTGGACGTCATGAAGCAGACCGGGTGAAAGTGGAGAGCAGGCACAGTCATAATTCTGGTCAGACCCGAGAGTTATTTGGATTTGGTGGCACATAAAACTCTGACAGCTTGGGAAGCAACTAAACACCACAGACAAAAGTAGCATTAAACAATGAAATGCCTTTTTAAATATCTGATTAGGTGACATCTGAGCAAAGAGTCTGGTGGGATTTGTTGTACGAAACTATGTGAGGAAGAGGGAGATTTATTCATCGTTTAATCTATGTGGCATTTGTTTTTCAGCAGTATATCTGGGGCAAATGTATGTATGTCAGCTACCTCACCAGCCTTTCAGTGATTTAATGGATGAGCCAGCGAACAGCTTGGTACGGTAGTTCCCACTGATGGAAGCCAGCAAGGCACCTAACTGCCAAGTATGAGCGCTTGTTTGCTTGGTTTCCATGGGCGGAGACTTAAAACGAGTGCTTGAGTGTGTTCAACAATGTTTTTGTGGACGTGCACATGTGTATATTTATTCACATGAGTGAGATTTATGTGCATATGCATGTTGGCTACACATTCATACTTTCAAGCTTGAATGAGCATGTCTGAACTATCCCAGTCACTTGTTTGGGACATTATTCTGAAACCCCAATGACACAATACTTTCCAGGAGAGTCTGTATGTGCATCAGAGAGCTTCACTTTTATGATACAGACTTTACTGGAACTAGCTTTGTGCTTACTTGACCATTTTATTCAACTGCAGTTCAGACAGGGTAATGACCAGCTTGACAGAGTTTGTAAACACAGGTGATTGAAAACAAACTGCATGAACTAAAAGAGTGTATAGTGAGAAGTAATTAGAAGATCAACGTGGTGGGCAAGTGAACAAAGCTCCAGACTTTCACTTTATCACTCTAAAGACTGATTTAAAAATCAACATACACAAGAACCTGCATCTGACAGATGTAGAAAATTAGAAAATATTTCCTTACAATTACCTTAACAGAACAGAAGAAAAAGTAATTTAACTGCTTGAACGTGAATGTGTTGTACTACTACGGAGGACAGGTGACTCCAGAAAGACTAAATATCTTATTTGAACCTAATCAATAATAAGCTTTTCCAATCTCCAACCAAGTGTTTTGCTGTTGACGTATCATAAAGCATCATTTTTTAAAAACATGTTTTGAATGTATTTGGAACCTACAATGGTTTGGAATGTCGCTCAGCATGATGAGTTTGCTGTCAAAAGGGTGTCTGGAAAAAAGCATGTGTTGACGTGATTGTTCTTAATTATTGATATCTGCGTCCACAGGCTGTTTTCCTCCAGAGCCACTCAAATGGGTGTGACAGGGTGTTCACCCACTTCACTGACCAAGGAGCCTTTGTTTGGAGATAAGAGTCACAGTGAACATGAGATTTTAAGCGGGGCCAAATCCGCTGCCTCTCATTCCAGACCTGAATATGGCCACATTATTAACAATGCACAGACCTTGACCTCTGGTATTTTAACAGCTCCAGGATTCCAGCTGGAAAGAAGGCAGGGGCTGGCTGAGGGTTGACTCATGGAGATACACTACAGACTGTATACCACACGGGGAAACTATTTGCCACAACCTAGACTGATAAACATATTGTTTGAACAGACATACAGAAATTCTGAAGTTGTTTTTGATGATCAGGTGCATCTGAACCTCTGCTGTCCTTCAAACAAGTTGCAGTGGTCAGTTCTCAGTACTATTGTAAAAAAAAAAATACAAAAAACTGAAAAAAGCCTGTATATGTAGTATCAGTAAAAAACTAAAAAAAAAAAAAATTAAGCTCCATCACTTAACAAGAACAAGAACTTTAACACCAGGGATTTGAGGGTTTCTGAGGGTTTCTCTGTTGAGCCATAACAAAAAATACTTTACATTTGATTTTTTCAATATACTGTATATTTTGTTATGTTTCTTCATCTTCTTCTTCATGTAAACACTATATTTTTATACATGTTATATGTTTTTGTATTTTTTATTGAGTCCAAATTTATTTTTATTTTATTTTATTTCTTTGGGATAATTGGGATAATTCTTGGGATAATAAAATAGTAATCAAACACGATTTTTCAAATTAATGTTTTATGATGAAACAAATTTC
>CAAKHB010001915.1:39054-56190 GCA_901007665.1 Aeoliscus strigatus | reverse complement strand
TTTCCTAACCCCCCCCCCCCCCCCAACACACACACACACACACACACACACACACACACACACACACACACACACACACACACACACACACACACACACACACACACACCCCTTGTCCAAGAAAGTGGGTTAATATAATAATGCAGACTGTGTTCCACTCTCTCATCTGGTCGCCTGCCAGGCCAGTACAGTAAAACGTGGAGCCTGAATGATAATAAAAGCTGCAGCTGGGGAAGCAGCAGGCAGTCAGACAAAAGTAAATGGAGTCATTTTCTAAAAGCCCATCTCACCGAGCTGCCGCTGTTGTAACCCAATTATTCCCAGGCCACATGTTCTGAAAGAAGGGACGTTAGGCAGAGGGGAAAGCCCTCCTTCCACCTACTGCCGTATAACTCACAGACAGGAGGAGGGTGGAGGAAGTCTTATTCCATATGACCCAAGTTCGTCCAAAATGTTGCGGCTGTGGGCTGGTAGGCTGAATGTACATTTTTACACAAATGAAGATTAGAGGGTGGAGTGGGAATCCCCAACATGTTCTCACAACAAAGCTTGTAGCTTGTCAAACGTCAACTGTGAGTTTGTGACGAGAGTAGAAACTGAGAAGATATGGTTCTAGAAAATAATATTTTTTCAATAGCCTAAATATCTAGAAGCACCCTAGCAGAAGCAAATTTAATTCAGTTCAAAGGTTGAAGGTGAAATGGATATTTGCTGGGTGAAAATGTTTTAAGACAAAGGGTTCTCCATTGGAGTTAATGGACAGTTACAGCATGTAGACTGAGAAGTCAGTTCAGGAACCACACACAGAGACAACACTATCCAAATAATCTTCTGTCTATATGAGCTCATAAAAATGGGATTTACTACTGTAGTAAAGGGGTCAGAAAGTAGATGAGCTCATGTTGCAATAGAATAGAGGCTCTGCACCATGAAAACCAAAAATAAGGAAAAGAAAAGAACTTAAATCATTTTGAGGTAACATTTGATTTCCATCAGAATGTGATGTGAGTTCATGTGAGTTGATATTTATAGCTCTGCTGCCACCGTCTGCATTGGTCTGTACATGGACCAGTCAATAGATACTGGTGCTACTGCAGCTTTCAGGACATCTGGCACCATCTTCTGGTGAAACGCGATCTGCACATTGCTTGAGCATGTACGTCATTTGTGTACTTGTGCTTTATTACCTTCACTAAGGAACGTATGTTTCATGAACATATGTCCATTTGTGTGTTGACATCTAATGTGCATGTTTGGTTTCTACAAGAATAACCCGTTTGCCAAGTGTCATGAGATAACTGTTATGAATTGGCACCATATAAATAAAACCTGACTTGACTTTGTGCAAAAGTCATAAGTATATTATGGACCTGTGTGTGTGTGTGTGTGTGTGTGTGTGTGTGTGTGTGTGTGTGATTCAAGTTTTCTGATTCTTTGTTTCATTTCAAAGCTGTCTGACTTCCATTGAGAAACTAAAACTCGTTCCATGGTGGTGATGTCTGTGGGTGAAGTAATCTGAGTTTATATTTGTTTCTATTTTCAGCAAACACGTGATATACAGGGAAGTTTTTCATTCCTGTGCTTGGGGAAGATTGTGATAAATTTTATAATTTTACATAAACAGACTGATTCAGTCTGCGTGGACTGCTGGCATTAGAATGATACTCTGATGCCTTTTAATTGTACTCATTTCACTGCATTTCATTGCATCATTGAAAATATGGCAATTTGTGACGAATCGCTCATGGCAGAATCTGTCATGGTTGCAAAATATAAATGCTATCAGCACAAAGCTCCTCTGGGAAGTTAGTGGTCTCAGTCATTCATTTTTTGGGAAATAACTGCGTATAAAACCTTTACAAACACATCTCGACATGTGATGTCCCAGTTGTGGAGTGTCATACAATAAAACAAAGAATCCAGGTTACAACTTATCTCACAAACAAACTCGTCACCCTTAACAGACACATGCTAAGCATCTTTAACCTTTGGTTAAACATGACGCTGCTGATAAACTGATGATAAACGTGTATTATTTGGCTGCAGCGTGTCCGTCCCTCCCCTGCTGCTGCCATAAACTCCCCCTCTCTTTCAACTCCGTCCAGGATTGTCATTGATCTGCTGAGTTAATGTTTCATGAACCGACATGTATAGTGCTTATTGCCACTTTTTAGTTACCTCGCTGGTTCTGAGTGAAACTAATCTCTGATTTTTGTCATCTTTGCCTGTTTCGCTCATCTGACCTTTGTTGTCTAACTTACACCTCTGAGTGATAGTCAACCTGCTCGGTGCTCGAGAAAACTCCTGGAAATTTCTGGGCTCTGCTTTGCTCGTGGGTTTTGCTGAGAGAATCATGGGTTGGTGCAGGTGGATGTGGTACCACAGAAACTACATCATCATCCTTGTCACTCCACTCGCACTACTTCCACTGCCACTGCGCATCCCTACGTCGGTGAGTGTTTTTATTCTTGGAACTATTTTATTCTATAAATGTAATGAGTCCCAGTGTCGATGCAGATATTCCTTTTTGTTTGCATCTATTGCAAAAGAGCAGCAACCCTTCATTGCATGTTTGAGTTTGACATGATGAAGAGCATTTCTTTAACATTTCAATATCCTTTAAATACAACGTGTCAAATAAACAAAACACACATTTACATTAAATCAGTGATCACAACTGGAGCAATTTCCAATTAGTTTGTTTCAACATGTAATTTAAAACATTGTACAATATAAATGATTACTAGACTTTCCTCAGTGAGGATCAATAAATGGTGAAAAATAAAAAAAGAAACAGAACAATTTTTAAAAATCTTGATCAATCTTGATTAGCATGTTGGATTTTTTTATTTTCATTTCTACCACTGAGGCTCTATCCCTAACAAGAGACAAATAACATGACAATGTTGGTGTTTTAGACACACTTGCTCCTTTTCAGAAAGTGTGTTCAAACTTTTGACTGGTGGTGTAGTTCAAAATCAATTTACGATCTTAATATCCAGTTCCATAATATCATAATATCCTTAATATGTGAGGAAATGACTGTTCTGAAAGCATCAGATGGGATGATTCCCATGTTTGTGATCTGTGAAGCTGGAGCCTTTAGCAGGAAGCTTTGTGAAACACAACACAAGCAAACGAGTGAAAACAACAGCGGCGCCTTCATTACGCTTTGTACAGTTGTATGGAATAGTGTAATATAAGTACATGATCCTGTTGTTACAGAGCTATAGTGCATCTAAGTAACATATTGTATTTACTTTTATTATTGAAACACACAATCTGGGGGATCTGCACCACCATGAAAACACACCGTCTTGGTGACATGGGTTCGATGGCCCCTCCGATGTTGAACAACAGGATCGTCTTAGAACCTCCTCCTCGTCCTCTCACTCAAAGTGCAGAAGTTTAATGAGGTCCTGTGGAGCATGGCAGTGGAAAGACTTCTTACAGGCAATTTACAAAATCCTGTTTTTATTGAGGACCCATAAATGTTATCAAGATCAGGTCAATTGTTTGTTTTATGATCAAGGGTCACTGCTATCGGCATGTGTTAAAGTCGTGTTACCCTTTGAAGATAGATGTTTACAACCATTTTATTCAATTAACATTTTCATTTATGTAGCACAACAGTGTCAATGAGCTTTGCAATCTGTGCATTAAGACACCATCTGTCTTGAGATCTGAGGATAAGAAAAGGATTTGTCAGCTGTGATCCGGTCTCAGTCTCAGCCGTTGGAAACACAATTGAAAGTGTTTCTTCTCCATCGATAAATATCTTTTCATTTATGATTTATGTTATTAGACGTTCACTGCACCTGACATTGATGACTTTGTGTCTTCAGGAGGCACGATGTGGCTACGCTATCATCCTGATGGCCCTGTACTGGTGTACAGAGTGTATGCCACTAGCAGTCACTGCCCTGCTGCCAGTCGTTCTCTTCCCAATGATGGGCATCATGAAGGCTGCAGAGGTACAGTTACACACGCTCTTCTATTTGGTATGGTTTGACGGGATCTTGGAAATTATTTTATTTGATTTTATTTTTTATTCTATTTCACTTAAATTGAATGTTAATTAACCAGGGTGGAACACAAATGTTATGTCAGCAGGAAAATCAAATGGTTTTATTGCTCATATTATTTTGCACACAAGCTGATGGTTGCATCTATGTGATCTGTTCCAGGTCAGTATCGAGTACCTGAAAGACTCCAACATGCTGTTCATAGGTGGCCTGCTGGTGGCCATCGCAGTGGAACAGTGGAACCTTCATAAGCGTATCGCTCTTCGAGTTTTGCTGCTGGTTGGTGTTCGTCCTTCCCTGTAAGAAAGTCTTGATTACAGAGTAGCGCTAAACTGTTCCGTGTCCAAATCACAGTACAGTACATCTATATCTATACCTAAAGTATATTTAGTATATTCTGTGAAGTTTTATTTTATTTGGATAGCATCACACATCACAAATTACAACTGTCTCAAAGGACTCTATAGTCCACACAATACAAAACCCTCCTTAGACCCACAATCAGAGTGAGGAAAAACGTGTTTTTAACAGGGCAAAAAGACAAATGTGGCACAATAAAGAGAAGAGACTTCGCTAAAAAGTCCAACAGTGCATGTCCACCAAAGGATTCATGACAGCTGGAGTAACCCAGGAGATGAGGACACACATCGATCTTTGACAAGTGCAAATTTCAAATGTCGACAACAGCAATTTCCAAAATAATTTTAAAACAACGTTGCAATATTTGTGAAATGAATCACCATCATCTTCAACTGAGGAATCACAGCGAGAAAATCGCCCTCAGTATCCTCATCATGTGTCTCTTGCTCAGGTTGATGATTGGCTTCATGATCGTCTCGGCCTTCCTGTCCATGTGGATGAGCAACACAGCCACAACAGCCATGATGCTGCCCATTGCCCGCGCCGTGCTGCAGCAGCTGAAAGCCACAGAGGCTCGGGCGGACGAGCAAGACTTCCAGGCTGAAATTGAAGACAGTCAAGAGTTTGAGCTGGAGAGCAGACAAATGAAGCAAGATCAGACAAACCAAGAGAAACCAGATGCTGTGACTCAGCTGGAGGACAGTGTGTGTATGTACAACTGTCAGCTAGATAGACGCATTTTATGGTGGTTTACTATCTGAATGTGTCGGGCTGCAGATAAACAAGAGTGGAGTCCAGAGTCACGGCTAAAGTCCAGGAGAATGGCGCTGGATGAAAGGTATGATCTTCTGACCAAAGGGATGTCTCTGAGTGTGTGTTACTCTGCCAGCATCGGAGGAACAGCAACGCTCACTGGCACAACCCCAAACATCATCCTCAAGGGTCAAATTGACAAGTAAGGCAGGAATCAGAACGTCAGAAAAATAGACGATGGTTCACATTCACATTTTCTTTGTTTTTTTATTACTTGAATTGTTCTTGTCTTTCACAAAGGATCTTTCCTAAAAATGGGAACGTGATCAACTTTGCCAGCTGGTTCGCCTATGGTTTTCCAAACATGGTGCTCATGCTGGTCTTATCCTGGCTCTGGCTTCAATTCATGTTCTTGGGCTTCAAGTAAGGCATATTCTGACCACAGCGAGCGACTTCAACACCAGAACCTGAACACACCACCTGTTCACAGCTCTCACAGTGTATTTTTGGTCATACTCCAGTAGAGCCTTCTGATTACTACACACTATATACAGTCTTCACAGCCAGTGGCCATCCATCTCCACACCTTAGTGACGATAAGGCACTGCTCCTTAAATAAAACGAGATAGACAAGAGCGAAACTTTCAGTAGATGTTCCAGTAGATGCTTCCGAAGTTTATTCCAGGCATTATTTATTGCTGCATCGCTGCATTTTTTATCTCTGTATTTAGTTTTGATGTTCTTCACTATGAGCTGACCCACCACAGGCATTGTAATGGATCTGGATACTGGATACCGTTAGTGGAACCAGAGTGTATGAAATCTATTTTTAAACAGATAACATACATACATAACCACAACGGTAATATTTACCTGTGGTTCACTGGACTTTGCTCTTATAGCATTAGTCAGCTGTATAAACTTGGTCCTCTGTTTTATTTGTTGACGAATCATCAGCTGCTTTGCCCTTTGTGCTCTTCCCGGCAGCCTGAAACAGTTATTTGGCTGCGGTACGAATAAAGACAGAAATAAGGAGGCGTTCGCAGTGATGAAGGAGGAGTACAAGAAGCTGGGGAGCATGAAGTTTGCTGAAGGGGCGGTGCTCACTGTCTTCATTATGCTGGTGTTGTTGTGGTTCACAAGGGAGCCGGGCTTCATAGACGGCTGGGCGACAGTGCTCTTCAACAAGGACGGCGTGTGAGTCTGTAATTCTCTCACTCTTTATATGTGTTTTATGTGTGTTGTCATGACAACAAACATGACAGCCTGTTACACTGGGACTGCTGCTCGTTTTTTCTGCCACTGTATCTGCAGTGACGTCCTCTGACAGAGATTTCACATGTTACCAAATGAAATTAAGCCACAACTACACACTCAGTGACATTTTTGTAGTAAATCCACCTAAAACAAGTTAAAAAAAACTTCCCAGATAGGGACATTGTCAGTGAAGAAAATATGGAGGAATCACACGTGGGACAGCATCCACACTACAAAATCTTTTTCAGGACAATAATTTACGGTTGATAACACACTAATTATCGCAACCGCAACCAAAATTCAAACTGTAGTGACCCCCACCCTGTTCCTGCCATTCTTGACAATTGTACACATTCCCAGCACATCCCATCATCATTCCGGTATGATTTGTGTGTGATATGCAAGCTCTCTCCAAATGAGCTTTTACTAATATTTACAAAACTTGAACTTTGTACCAGAGATTGTTGTGTCTTTTTTCATTAAAATTTTCTGCAGTCAGATCTGTGTTGATCTAATAAACATAATGGATGCACAATCCAAAATCAATCTATGTATATTAGTTCCCACCCCCAATATGACTCTATGAAAGAAATCATTCAAATCATTTCCTTATGTCTGTCAGGTATGTATCTGATGGCACTGTAGCTATCTTGATGTCCATGCTCCTATTCGTCATCCCCTCCCAGCTGCCCAAGTGCGATGGCTATGGCTACGACGATGCAGGTGACATTTGATTTGAACCCCACTGAACACATTTAATAAGAACATGTCTTACCCTCTATAAAGAAAACGCTTTAATGATGCTGCTCCCTCGATTGAAGCGAATAGTCACCCAACAGATATAATACTGATCCTTGTTTTTGTTCCAACTACATGGGGTCTCACAGGTAAGATAGTGAACACTCCTCCTCCTCTCCTGAACTGGCAGATAGTTCACCAGCGAATGCCCTGGAACATCATCCTGCTGCTGGGAGGAGGCTACGCTCTAGCTGCTGGGAGTGAGGTCAACAAACACTGTTTTCTGTTTTTGAGCCATATTGTGATACCATTTACAAAATCTAAAAACAGTATTTATCATGCTGATTTCAAAGATA
This sequence comes from Aeoliscus strigatus, assembly GCA_901007665.1. Lineage (NCBI taxonomy): Eukaryota > Metazoa > Chordata > Actinopteri > Syngnathiformes > Centriscidae > Aeoliscus > Aeoliscus strigatus. The sequence goes on along the minus strand of CAAKHB010001915.1, from coordinate 48,701 downwards.
TACAGTACAGGTTTGGACACACCTTCTCATTCAATACGTTTCCTTTACTTTCATGACCTTCATTTCTTCAAATCATGACGGCCACTCGTTTCTCAGGGTTGTCGGCTGTGTATCAACATTACTTCAGCACAACACAACTGATGGTCACAACCCCATTAATAAGGCAAGAAATTCCACTAGTCCTGACGAGGCACAAGTGAAAACCATTTCAGATGACGACCTTATGAAGCTCACTGAGAGAACACCAACGGTTTGCAGCTCTATCACAAAAGCAAAGGAGTATATATATTGAGAAATATAAAATATGAGACATATTTAGAGTTATTTCACACTTTTTTGTTAAGTACATAATTCCACATGTGTTCATTCATAGTTTTGATGCCTTCAGTGAGAGTCTACAATGAAAATGAAGGAGACACGTTGAATGAGAAGGTGTGTCCCAACTTTTGGCCTGGATGGTATTTAGACTGGGGATGCATGATATTGGATGTTTTAACAATATCTGATATTGGAATGCTCTGGCCAATAATTAAAACTGATGCATATGTCATTGTGCAGACTATATAAAGGAGAAAATAATTCAGTTTTGCAAAACATACCACATTTATGTAGGAACATGCGGAAGATGAGGAACAAACAAAAAAAAAATCATGGTACTTTAAGTTTGGATGATGTTTGGACCAACCACTTTTTTGCGACGCAAACTTCAACATGAATAAGATTTTTTTTATATAAAAAAGAAAACCGATGCAATAGCTATAGTAGCTTAAATTGATGTGATTGTACCATCGAAAGGCTTTGGATAAAAACCTCTAAAAGGCCAACGTTAACTGAAGATTGATTTCTGCTTTCAGGAGTCTGGTCTGTCCAAGTGGCTAGGGCAGAGCCTCGCACCCCTGGAGAAAATTCCCGACTATGCCATCGCATTGCTGCTCAGTATGCTGGTGGCCACATTTACTGAGTGTTCCAGCAACGTGGCCACCACCACCCTGTTCCTGCCAATAATGGCCTCAATGGTGACCAAAACTAAAAGCTCTCACAGACAATTCACACACAGCTGCTTCTTGTATTTATAAACTGTTGTTTGGTGCCTTTCTTAGGCCACAACTATCAAGATACACCCGCTGTACGTGATGCTGCCCTGTACCATGGCTGCCGGTCTGGCCTTCATGCTGCCTGTGGCCACACCACCCAACGCCCTCGTCTTCTCCTTTGGAAACCTCAAGGTTATGGACATGGTGAGATCCATATAAGTGTGATGCATGTGTGCCTTGTGTTTCAACACATTCAGTCTCTTGAGAAACACATCAAAGGGTTCCGGTTCCTCTGCCACCTTTTGTTTTTCTTTTTTTCCCTTTGTGCTGAATCGTCTGAGGCTGAATTGGGAAGACTTGTTAGCTATGGCTGACAAGTCCTGAAACCTGTCAGGTTACCATCCCTGTTTTGTTGTTTTACTGAGGACACAAACATTGGCTTAGGGTGCTTATGAAGCTCAATGGACATGTTCCTCACAATCTCAGGGCAGCCACCATCTTGGCTGCCTTGAGATGTTTGGACACCTGCAGGACAGTTCAAAGGACAGCAAGGACTCCGCCTTTTTCTTGGCTTCGATCTATAATCCACCACACACCAGAGGACGTGAGGACAACAGACTTGCTGTCCCCACAGACTTAAGGCAGCATCTTGAAGTAGTTCCTTCTACATTTGGGCTGTAAAAACAGCACCTTACATCTGTCAGCCCAGGACACATATGAGTTAAACATTTACATGAAAGGATCCTCTGAAAGGCCAATTCAGGCATATAAAAGAATCCCTGAGTGTGAAGAAGAAGAAGAAGAAGAAGAAGCAACTACTGATGCAAAGAAAAACCTTCTGGAAGTAATTTACCTGATTAATTATGTATGATTAGAGACAAATGGGATTCATTCCACATCAGCTCTTTTGCAGTTATACGAAATGTGTAAGAAGTAATCACAATATAATACTTTAACAACAGAAATAGAGTCACTGCGGTTAATGGATTGTCCGTCATGTCCAGAACTCCTTCACGTCTCTCTGAAATATAAGTGTCATCTGAGTTTTGGTATGTTTCTGTTTGAACCATGCTGTCTGTTCCTGCAGGTGAAAGCTGGCTTCATGCTGAACATCATTGGAATTCTGACAATCAACCTAGGCGTCAACACCTGGGGATACCTGATGTTTGACATGGGCACCTTCCCTCAGTGGGCCAATATTACACACGGGAAGCCTTGACTGAAATAGGGAATAAATAGGGGATGTGACTCTACTGATGGGCTGAAGGAGAGAACATGATTGAAGCACTTATTTACAAGTCCAAATATTGGGAATCATGTTTTAAATATAAAAGACCGGAGTGTTCAGTGCTTCCTTTAGTCATGCCAGATTTAATTTAGAAAAGCTCAGGTCATTTCTTTGTGAACATTTCGACGTGTGTCATTCAAGGAATTTATTTATCACTCATTCAAAGATGCAGTACAATGTTTGTTTCTGTTTATGAGTTGATTATTTTCAGTGTGTACTGTCAAAATGAGCTAAGACTGTATGTTTAACTTATTTTTAACTTAGATTTTGTATGAACATACAAGTCTGCAATAAAGCACCATATATAATGTACGACTCATTTGCACGAATCCCAGCTGGTTTCTCAGCTGAGTCAACACTGTAAAATGTCTTCAGACATCTTGGAGGATACAACACACATCAACATCAAACGTTACTCTCTCTCACAGAGTAAAGTCACCTTCCTGTCATTAAATGCATTCTGTCATCTCATTTCACTGTAACCATTTAACACAACAGTCCCGACACAGCTGTATTTCAAAAAGACCCATAAATCTTTATTATTTTTCTTCTTGTGCCGAGTCACACCACCTTTGTTACTGTCAAAAAACTTCACATCTGCTAAAAATAATTCATGAATCACAATCCGTTATAAATAAATCAGTTTAAAGTATCAGTATTTTTTTTCCCTTAAACCGAACATTCGTAACTTCCTCTTCCTAAACAAATTCACACTGATACCGTCCAGCACACTTCACTACTTGTTGCATCTGTAGCTTTTTATTTCACCAGTTTCCCTGCAAATATTAATCACTAGTAGAGCAAAGGTGAAAACACTCACTTCAAAGTAATATGACAATATTAATCAGAACATTTCCACAATTTTCTCTGGTTGATCTGAACATATTCAAGTAATTCAAGGTCCATTGCATTTTTGTCCACGCACATACCTCCTCCCATGAACAAATCATTTTTAGTTCATTAAATGTATAAGTTGTACAGATGTGAACCAGCTACACCAAACCAGTAACACTATTCTAACTTTGTATCTCAACAGTGAATCACTAAAAGACAAATGAGGTTTCTCTCCTCAATGCGTGATAGTGAACGTCAGCACCTACAGAGTGCTTCACCTGGCAGTGGCCGAGGAACTGGAACTCCCTCATAAAACCAGGCAAAATGAAAGACAGCTGTGGGATTCAGTGCAGAGCTATGCAGACAGACATATAAATGCTCACAATGACTGTTGTAGGGTACTGTTCAGGGCCTGTGCCATTTCAGAAGCATAAATCCATCTTTGCCTGAGACACCAACTGAGACACCAACTGTAAGGTCAGATTCTGGTCAGGAGTGTTAGCTTGTTCACATCTGCTACAAATTAAACCTTTAAAGAGGATGAATACAGAGCTTCACCACAAAGATTAAACTGAATCTGAAGGCCATTGGATCCCATTCATCAACCATTAGGTGCAGGTTGGCTGGAGGAGAGAACAGAAAAGGAAATCAATCAAGAACCAGCTCAAGTTGAAAACCAGTTCCAGTCCATGGGCTTCACATGCCTGCGAGCTTATCAATTCCCTTCTATTGAGTGTTGCTGCTTTCTAACAAAATGTTAAAGTTAACTAAATGTCCAACATTAAAATAAAATGAACACTGCAGACAGGCAGATTTCTTCTTTGGCCAAGAAAACTTAATAATCAAAGAGTCATTGCTGAAAATTTGTGTGCTTGGTGTTACCTCACAGGAAAAAATGGATCAATAAGTTCATCGTTCAGCAAAATTAATAATGGCATGTGTATCATTATAATCTATTTCTTTGCCTGCAGCAGAAGAGGAATATGAGCCTGGTTGTATCTGTCAGTGTTTGACTATTGACTTACTGATGTGATCAATAAATCACCTGGAATGATCTGCAAACTCATGTCCCAACTCACTGGAAGAGAGTATGTACAGGAGGAATAACTTGAGAGTAAAAACAAGACAAAGAATTAGCAGCTGAAACAGAAACATGACATCACACACAGAAAGGAGATTTACCAGTGTTTGGGCTGACTGACGTTAATGATTTGACCAACATCACTTCTCTTTAGGCTTGTATTTGGCCTTGACAGGAAGTACATGTGACTCATTTAAAAGGCCCGCATTCGACCCTTGTCCGGTCCACATGTGGGTCACATCTGTCACTTAAAGCACATGGCAGTGCTATTTGAGGGACAAAAGTGTCCTTAAATAGGAGCCAAATGTCTCTGCAGTCAAAGCTTCTGCCTCTTGAATCAGTTTTATGACTGAAAAATATTTGTCTGTTCTTCTCATTGGGCATGAACAGAGCAATTTTAAAAAAAAACTCTTATCAGCTCAAAAAAAGCCACATGAGGTCAGTAGGGACAGTAGATGGGACAAAGTACCTTTATGGTCGTGACCTACTCGTTGTGCTTTGAGCAGAAAACAACATACACAAAACCGACCATAAATACATGACTAGAGAAATAAATAAGGGAGGAGGAAGCAGGTGACAGTTTAACAGTTCCATTTCAAACTTCAAACCACCTACGGTGTACAAAATGTGCCGATAGACGTTTAGAAATCTAATCTATGATCATGATGAACCACATGACCTGTCACTGTCACTGAGGTTAAATACCAGCAATCATGCTTCAAACTGACACATACAAACAACAGGACATACAATCATATTAAGATCCTACAAACATCTGTCTTCAGATGCCTCAAACATGTACAGGGATGAAAAAAATAATTTGCTATCTACATATTAAGATACAATATATTCTTTTTTTTTACCCTGATGGTTTGTTATGTTGCCACAGACAGACAGACAGACACACACACACACTCGCTGGCTCTCTGTTGATGAGTGGGACCACTGACAACAAATGGGAGAAGACTACAGGATGGACGAGGTGCAAACCACACCAGCGAGTTCAGATGGTCCCTCAGGACAGTCCGTACATCCACCTGTCTCTCCTTGCTTCCAGTTGCCTCTACGTCCCACCATTGTAGGAGTAATCCGCCTTGTTGTGCATCACCAGCTTATTGTCCACAAAGTAGAAGCTGTCGGACTGCGTCTCATACGGGTGCAGGATCATCTCTCTGACTGTGAGTGAGCACACAAACACATCAGCTGTCACATCGGAGCGCTGGATTCACAGATGAGCAACAGGACAAAAAACAAAAAACAAAGTCACTGACACACTGATGATGCAGCATGAGGAGCAAGCTGGAGTTTAGTTTCTTTCTCCACACTGGAGATGGACTCATGGAGTCAGGAATAGTGTTGAGTTGAGTTGAATATATTCTAAAAGTTATTCATTTTATTCATTCATCATCTGCTAGCAGCGAGCACACAGCATGACTTACTCATGTCCTCAGACAGAGGTGGGAACTCGTAGATGTGTTCACAGGTGTTCTTGCTGCTGGGCATGCAGAAGCCGAACTCAAAGTCAAAGCTCTTGAGCAACTTCTCTCTGAAATAATGTCTCTCTATCATCCTGAAGTTCTCGATCGGCATGTCTCCAACTGTGAACTCAACGCTGGCGGGACAAATCCAGACAAACAGGGGGAGAAAAGGTGAGCCAACAGGGAAACCGTAGACAGCAAATGGACAATCTTAGGAGAAGGTAATAATAGACTACTAATAACGATAACAATATTAGTATAATCATACTTACGTGGCTCCGACTTGCCGCAATCTAAGAAAAGCAGGGGTGAACTGGTAACGGACAAACCGACCAGCATTTGGATCAATGTCTCTCTTTTCCCCAGCTTTGTCTGAGGTGACGATTTGCATGGAACAGAACACAAACGTTAATGAAATGTAATTCAGGTCAGACAGGAAACATAATTAACAAACTGTGTATATTTTATTAAAAGTATAGAACATCAAACAACCATGAAAAAAGAGAATATATTTCATTGCTATTCCTGCGGCTCCATGACTTAATAAGCTCTTTTACAGATGCAGTTTTACTCCACAACCCTGTGATGCCACTGTTAGGTGGGGTTACAAGTAAAAATTATCATAATTAAATTCCATCATGTTTGGTTTTATATGAAGTCTTTGGTGCAGGAATGTTTCTCTAGTAATTCTGTAGGATTAATTTGCATTCCAGGTTGTAATGCATATATTTGATGCAAATAAAGGTCAATGAAATAAATGTTTTATGTGATTCACACTCGCCTGTAGATGGAGGCTTGGTGATTTCAAACAGAACTGTGCCTGTTTCCATGTCCCTGATCTTGAACCTGGTGAAGTCAATGTTGAACACGTTCTCATCTGGGCTGCAAAGATAATCTGTGGGAGAGAGAGAGAGCAAGAGAATACATAGAAACCCTTTGAGTCTATTTCCGTGATTAGATTTGAGTCCGAGACAGCTGAAAAACGAGAAAAGTACATTAATTGATATATGATATATGATGATGATAATTTCACTACAAATAGATCATAGATGGATGCAGGGTCCATTGTTGGGTGATGAATACACTATACTTGGAAGAATTTATTGGCATTTTATCTTCATGAACTGATAATTGTTCAGCAAGCTAAGCATTTGCACTCATAGTACATGATGGCGTTCTTATAAAGTCATGTTGCAAGTTAAAAAACATTATCAAGCCCTCTTTGACCCTCTGAATGTCAGTAATGTTTCCAGTCATAGAGGAGCTCTTCCGCCACAAAACCAGCCCTGCAGGAACACACATGCACCCAGTAAGAAAGAAGAGAGTTATTTTTATTCCTCTAATCCTTCCTGTCCTCACCAGGCAGTGTCACTGCTTATTAGCGGGCCGAAGCAGAGCAGAAACATCCTTTTTCCTACTCAGTCCACTGATACCACCAGCCACAAGGTGGAACATAGCTCAGTCATCGCCACTGAGGCCTCACACGTGCAACCACAGAGCTCACGATCCTGGAAAAACAAATCTAAACATACGACGTACCACACAAACAAAAATAATAATTATGTGCGCTCTACACAGTGAACAGCAAACAGAGCAGTGGAAAACATCCTCAGTTGGATAAAAACCTGTGAACCTTTAAAGCTAGCCGGGTGTTGAAGCTAACTGGCTATTGAAACTAGGTGTGTGTGCGAGCTAGGTGTATGTTCTCGCCACAAGCTAAATTTATGTGTAGGATGCTGACTCTCCTGGGAGACACAAGTCTCCCACTTCCTTCTCATTCAGCTGTTTCTGTGACAGCTGCATGCCTCTCACATATCCACGCTGTTGACAAGTGGATCTTGTCTGTCAGTCAGACAACTCGTGGTAAAAACATACTGACATCCACTACCGTGCAACAACATATTGGATTGTGAGTTGGTCTTCGGAGTTGGCTCGACATTTGAGTCAGATTTTGGTTCGTGGGGTGTTCCATTTGGCAATTTCCTGTCTACAGCTTGGAAAACAACTAAAATTACAACTGCAAGTGCAATGCCCAGTTTGGTCTCAAGTCCCTTCCTAAATGCTGTGACAGTGGCAAATTTCACCACCACTGGACCCCCTGAGCTGTTCAACCCCAGACAAGACTACTGGCCTGCAAGGGGAGACAAGGCCAGCGCAGTGATGCTGGCACACTTGACACTTAAAGCTCCTAATACATGTTTAAGCCCAGGTGAGTGGAGCCTGGCAGCCGTTCGCTTTCTGCAACATAGAGTTATTCCCCAGAGAACAGAAACCCAGCATCTTCACCGGGGAGCTCCTCTGCCTCCATCTGATGCTACCTGCTAGAGGCCCTCTACTGCGTATGTGTTAGTCATTAATCTGTGTATTACCACGGCTGGAGTGTTCCACCGAGAGGATGCTATATTTAATGTCACTCCTGAGTATGCCCAAACCCACTACAAGAACCAGACCCACAAGGCCCAAGAAGTTGTCAGCTCCATTTACTGTAAGAGCTGATGCGCCCCATGATTCTGCTGCTCTCCTGTCAGCCGGAACACTGGCCTCATCTTTTCTGAGCACATCAGTTGTGTGCACAGAGACACTTACTGCTTTCAACACCTTCGTCAGCCCAATGACCCCACAACAGATGCATCCTCAGCAGCATTATTAAACTGCAAGTGTGTGTAAATCAGCACATTAGAATTAGAATATACCAAAGCCACTCATGACCTCAACAAATAATTATCTTCAGAACTGAAGTGTGTGTGAATGTTTTCTTATAATAATTTGTGTCTAAATTTAATGAAATTGTCACTGAGGCCTCTTGGGAAATTGCCTTTTATCCCATAAATCCTGACCAATCAGAATGTAAAACAATTCCAGAACATGAGTAATGCAAACACTGAAGTAAACGGTTATATAAAGGGAAAGAAAGCCACCGACAGACTCCACTGTCGTCTTCTCAACTGTGATAGTAACATATTAAGTATCAACGTGAATACATTTACAAGACAGAATGTCTCAGACAGTTTCTAGAGGCAGTGTTTGTCCTACAAACACTGATAAGGCATACAAGGCCCCCAACGGATGTAGCCAAGGGCGATGAAAACAGAAATTCCTCCTTTTAGAACATTATTCTGAACATCCCTCATAAATCTTCATCAAGGCGTCGGCACCTATTCAAACTCCTGCTGGTTTACCAAGTTCTAGATATCAGAAAATCAGCTTCAAATAGGTCACGTTCCCCTTCTCAGACACGCACAAAACTGATGAAAATGACCCAGTTATTTGCATAAAGAGTTTACATTACATGACTTACAAAGATATAAATCGCATATAAAATGTGACATAATTGGAAAAACAACATGAAGTAAAATGTCCACACACTGTGTTTGTGTGTGTGACAGATTTCAGTCTTTCTGGTCACTTCATTCAAACAGGAATTATGTGACAGACCAAAAGCTGAGCTGTGAATATTTGACTGGAAACTCATACATCAGCAGCTTTTAACAAAATGTCACATCCATGTCAGAGCTTATTTCCTCACGACTATTCTGACCTCCATCATTCTCATATCACATGACACACATGAAAACCATCAACTTGAAGATGATGACTTTTTCGGGGTATCTACGGATTCAAATGGTTATTTTTTAATTTCTGAATACATTCAGACATATGCATGTTTGATTTATTTTCCCATTCAGTTGAAATGTTTTGCATATTGCTCAAGCTCTTGGATTGAACCCTGATGTCATCTGGAACATAAAATCAAACAGCAGTTTGGGACTGTTTACTACTAATTTCTCAATAAAAGTATCTGGTGTCTGGGAACTAAATAAACATTTGAAAGAAGTCACATTTCAAAAAAGAGATAAATATTTGTACAACATATCAGAAAATTGCTCGTCCTCCTCCTTGGAACCTTCCAATAGGAGGCTTGAAGATCACTA